>JACEIK010016185.1:0-16281 GCA_018107945.1 Datura stramonium
CTTGGGTCAAAGGTGGACGAGGATCTACATGAGTTTATTGATGAGGTTTTGAAGATCACCCAGATCATGAGGGTGACTGGGGATGAGTGTGCAAATCTAGCCTCGTATTAGTTGAAAGGGGTTGCGCACATTTGGTTCAAGTAGTGGAAAGATAACAGGACAGTTGGAGCAGGCCCCATTGGTTAGGATGAGTTCCATACCACATTTTGGATTGTTTCTTTCCTCATAATATGAGAGAGATTAAAGAAGCCGAGTTTGTGAACCTGAAGTAAGGAAAGATGACAGTTCAAGAGTATGCATTGGAGTTCACTTGCCTGTCCGAGTATGCACCTGAGATGGTGACACATTAGAGAGCCCGAGTGAGTCGGTTCGTGCACAGGATAGCAGATTACTTGGTCAAAGATTGTCGGACCGCGATGCTTCATCAGGATATTGACTTTCCCTAGATAGTTCTGTATGCCTAGTAGATAAAGTCAGTATAGGTGAGTGAGCAGGAGAGAGAGGCCAAGAGGGCTAGGACTGATAGCTTAAGATTCTCCTAGTAGAACCTGAAGGTGGGCACCATCAGCAGTCCTACCAGAGATCTTCAGCCCTAACGCTGTCGGCTATGAATGTGCCATCCAGATCCAGGCGCGACAAGAGGGGACGAGCATCAGGCTCTAGAGGTTAGGGTAGTATACCTATAGAGTCTAGCATTCCAGAGTGTTGTAGGTGTGGACTGAAACACAAGAGTCATTTCTTAGTAGGTTTGGGTGCTTGTTTCGGGTATGGGAAGCCCAGACATATGCTTAGAGATTGTCCAGCAGCCAGACAGGTCCATGATATGGGTCGAGGCCCAGCCTCCAGTTTAACAGCTCCACCAGCATGCCTAACTCAGCGGGGGCACCTACTAGTGCGGGTGGTGGTCAACGCTAAAACAGATTCTATGCCCTAGCATCTCGTTAGGAGTAGGAGGTCTCCCAGATGTAGTCACTGGTATGTTACGAGTATTCCACCTTGATGTATATGCATTGTTAGATCTAGGGACTACTTTGTATTTTATGACGCTCTATGTTGCCAGTAGTTTCAAATTCATTCTCGAAATCCTATTAGAACCCTACTCAGTCTCTACCCCAGTTAGTGATTCAGTGGTAGCTCGACGGGTATATAGAAATTGCCTTGTCACAGTTCTTCAGAAAGTCACCTCAGCAGATTTAGCCATTATCGATTTTGATGTTATCTTTTTCATGGATTGGCTACATGCATGTTATTCCTTATTCAATTGTAGACCCCATATAGTAGAGTTCAGATTTTTAGGTGAGCCAGTCCTAGAGTGGAAGGATAGTTTAGTTGTGCTTGTAGGTCGCTTCATTTCCTACCTTAGTCTAGAAGGATTATTTTTAAGGGTTGCGTGTATCATCTAGTTAGGTTAAGGATGCTATGTCCGAAACCCGACTATCCAGTCAGTTTTTGTAGTTTGCGAATATCCAGAAGTGTTTGTAGATAATTTACCGAGAGTTCCTCCTGAGTGGGAGATCGATTTTGGTATTGACCTTCTTCTTGATATGCAGCCTATATCTATTCCTCCTTATAGAATGGTCCCGACCAAGTTAAAGGAGTTGAAGGAGCAGTTGAAGGATCTCTTAGATAAGGGTTTCATCAGACCAAGCAAATCCCTGGGGGTTGCACCAGTCCTCTTTGTTCGAAAGAAGGATGGTTCCCTTCGAATGTGCATTGATTATCAGCAATTAAATAAAGTTACCATCAAGAACAGGTATTCTCTCCCTAGTATTGATGATTTTTTTGACCAGCTTCAGGGCGCTAAGTGCTTTTCAAAGATAGACCTCAGATCTGGATACCATCAATTCAAGGTCCGAGAGAGTGACATTCCGAAGATAGCCTTCAGGACTCGATATGGTCACTATGAGTTTGTAGTTATGTTTTTTGGACTAACGACTGGCCTTGCAGCCTTTATGGATTTGATGAACACGAAGTTCAAGCCATATTTAGATATGTTCGTGATTGTATTCATAGATGATATTCTCATATACTCTTAGAGCGAGGAGGAGCATGCCGCTCATTTGAGGGTGGTGCTACAGACTCTTAAGGATCGCCAATTATATGCTAAGTTCAGCAAATGTGAGTTTTGGTTGAGATCAGTGGCATTTTAGGGTCATGTGGTGTCAAGTGAGGGTGTGCAGGTGGACTCTCAAAAGATAGAAGCGGTGAAGAATTGGCCTAGACCAGTGAATCCTTCGGATATCAGAAGTTTCTTGGGTTTAGTTGCCTACTATCAGAGGTTTGTTGAAGGATTTTCGTCCATTGCAACACCATTGACTAAATTGACCTAGAAGATGGTGAAGTTCAATGGTTAGAGGCCTGTGAGAAGAGCTTCCAAGAGCTGAAGTCTCGACTCACCTCAGCACCAGTGTTGACCCTACCTGAGGGTACCGATGAGTTTGTAGTATATTGCGACGCTTCTAGAATCGGCCTTGGTTGTGTACTAATGCAACATGGTAAGGTTATAACCTATGTTTTCAGGTAGCTGAAGATCCATGAAAAGAACTACACGACTCATGACCTCGAGTTAGCTGCAGTAGTTTTTGCCTTGAAGATTTGGAGACATTATCTGTACGAGATCCATGTGGATGTATTTACAAACAACAAAATCCTACCGTACATGTTCACCTAGAAGGATCTAAACCTACGTCATAGGAGGTGGTTGGATCTTCTTAAAGATTATGATATGAGTGTCCTTTATCATCTACACAAGGCTAATGTCATGGCAAACGCTCTTAGCAGGCTTTCTATGAAAAGTGTGTCCCATGTAGATGAGTAAAGGAAAGAGTTGGTGACGGATGTGCATCAGCTTACACAGCTAGGAGTCCTTCTTGTTGACTCGACAAATGGAGGTGTCATTGTTCAGAATGGATCAGAATCTTCGTTAGTGATCGAGGTCAAAGCTAGACAAGACGAGGATCTGATTTTTGTAAAGTTGAAGGAAGTCATTCAGAATTATAAAGTGGAGGTCTTCTGGGTGTTGATGACCTGAGGGAGAGGATGTTGCATGAGGCTCATGATTCTCGATATTCTATACATCCAGGTGCCACCAAGATGTACCGTGACCTACGGAAAGTCTATTGGTGGAATGGCATAAAGAAGGACATAGTAGAGTTTGTGGCTAAGTGTCCGAATTGTCAACAGGTAAAGGTTGAGTATCAAAGACCTGGGGGTGTGCTTCAAGAAATTAGTATCCTTACTTGAAAGTGGGAGGAAATCAATATGGACTTTATTATAGGTTTTCCTCGTACTTGTCAACAATATGACTCTATTTGGGTGGTTGTAGAGAGACTGACTAAGGCAGCCCATTTTCTACCGGTCAAAACTACCAATTCAGTGGAGGATTATGCTAAGTTATACATTCAGGAGTTCATTCGGTTGCATGGAGTACCTTGTCCATCATATCAGATGCAGGTGCTCAGTTTACCTCCCAATTTTGGAGATCATTTCAAAAAGGACTTGGTACTCAGGTCAAGCTTAGCACATCATTTCACTTGTAAACAGATAGTTAGGCGGAGCGGACCATTCAGACTCTTGAGGATATTTTAAGAGCATGAGTGATTGATTTCAAGGGTAGTTGGGATGATCATTTGCCTCTCATTGAGTTTGCATATAACAATAGTTATCATTCTAATATTTAGATGGCTCCATTTGAGGCACTCTATAGGCGAAGGGGTTGATAGGACCAGATCAGTCCATGAGGCCATGGAGAAAGTTCAGCTTATAAGGGACAGGTTGAAAATAGCTCAGAGTGTACAAAAGTCCTATGCGGATATGAGGAGGAGAGAACTAGAGTTTGAAGTTGATGATTGGGTGTTTCTGAAGGTATCTCCCATGAAGGGAGTGACGAGGTTCGGAAAGAAGGGGAAACTCAATCCCACTTATGTTGGTCCGTATCGAATAGTGAAACAGATTGGAAAGGTGGCATATGAGTTGGATTTGCCCTCAGAATTAGCTTCAGTTCATCCAATTTTCCATGTATTGCTCTTAAGGAAGTGTCTGGGTGATCCAGCTCTAGTTGTTCCGGTGGAGAGTGTAGGTATGAAGGATAGCCTTAGTTATGAAGAGGTTTCGGTGGAAATACTAGATCATCAAGTTCGAAAAGTAAGAAATAAAGAAGTATCCTGAGTAAAGGTTTTTTGGAGGAAGCAGCATGTTGAGGGAGCTATGTGGGAAGTCAAAGCAGCTATGATGGCTAAATACCTGCATCTATTCCTTTCTGGCACAGTTCCAGCTTGAGGTACCAGTTTCCTCCTTAGTATTCTATTTAGTTTAATGTTCATTTCATGTTCCCTAGTTTCTTCTATGTCAATGTATGTATGTATGATTCATGAATTCAGTTCAGTCATGTAATTTAGTCCGGAGTCAGTTACTCCATCAATTTTCAGCTCTAAATGTTCAGTATTTGATGGCAGTTGCATTTCTCAAACTTTTTAGTATGATTTCCTACATTTGTGGAAGAATGTTCCCAATGGAGAGATATTGTAATACCCCGGAAGCCCTAAGATCAGACCCGAAGGTTGAAACGAAGAAAACAAGATTTTTTGCGCTAGGTCACAGGACAAGTCATCTAGTGACCCATGAGGTGCACCATGGGCCGTTAAGTGAATCGTGGGAAGGAGGGAAGACTTGGTTGAATTTTGGGATTTGGGGGTGACCACGGGTGTGACCACTAGTCGTGGTCAGCACCACATTTCATTGTGTTAGCCGTGGTCAAGACTTGATTGAAGGTTGAAGAGGTTGGGCCGTGTTGGTCATGATTTGGTCACCACAAGTCGTTGGGTGCACCACGAGTCGTAGTGACCCTCAGAAGGCAAGATTCCAGTGAAGGCAACGACTTGAGACAACAAGTCGTGGTGTTGGGCACGAGTCGTCCAGTTCCTCGTGAGAACTGGTAGTGTACATTTTTCTGAAAATTTATTAAGGGCTTTTTCCGTAATTCCTAAGTTCCTAATACCTATACTACATCGTTTTAAGCTCAGAAAAGTGTGTTTTAAGAGGGATAAGTTCATTCTAAGCCTATTCTCTTCCGTGCATGCAATTCTAGAAGCTCCTAAGGTTAATCAAGCTTAGATTCATCAAGTTCTTCCCCAAATTCCTTTGGGTTCTCAAGAGGGTTGTGATATCAAATTTCTCCAGGTATGTAGGGTTATAAATGGGTGTATTCATCCACACCCATGCCCAATCCCTCTTCAATTTCATGAAAATTTTAGTTGATGAATCTATGGTGTTTTAACCCAACATGTGAATTCTCTAAGTATCAATCATGGGTATGATCTATACATGTTTCTGATGTTGAATTACGATTCATGGGCATAATTACAATGTTTTCAATTACAAATTATATTTTCAAGTTTTACAAATTTTGATGCCCATCCATGGAAGTTCATGAAAGTTGAGATTTACGATATATATATTCAAGCGTGATGAGATGTATATGATGAAAGTATGATTTCAAATTACCCATGTTCATGTTCATGTTTTCAGATGATCAAGTCTATGTCAAGCATGTTTAAGTATTGGGCAAGCCCATATGATCAAGTATGTTTCATCATTTATCTAAACTTCATGTAATAGCTTACCACATGGATTTTGAAGTTTAGACTCCCACTATTTTTATCTTGTGGTATGGTTGAGCCCAAGGCTTCTCATGTGATGATTTCATATTATGCATGTATGTTATGAGTCAGCTTCGTCACTAGATCATGGTCAGCTTTGTTGAAAAACGATGGAGAGCATATGCATGTTTTTAGGAGTAGTATCTAGCACCGAGTAGGCTAAGTGTTAGTCAACCCTATGCCTCAGAACTACGTGCCAACGTAGGTATGTTTAGATTATTGGGACCTCCCTTGTGAGCTTCCCCTGTCCCCAAGGGGCCTTCAACTTGATATCGATATCATGGTAGCGTCCTTAGCTCTGGCAAGGCTTTGGAAGGCTTTGCCCACTTTAATGTAATAGTCGGACCATGTAAGCTCTATCGTGGTAATGTCAGTTATAAGACGAGTCTCCCAATGTTCCTCATGATTTTAGTTATGCATGTTCATCAGTCATGATATTATATTTTCAGCAGGTTTGACCCAATATTCTGTTTTACTTATGATTATCAGTTTTCAGCTTTGGGTCATTTGATTCAGTTATGATATTCATGTTTTCAAATAATAGCATGCAAGCCCTACTCTTAGACTCTTATGATGAAATGTTTATGATATACATGTTCTCTAATTTTACTTACCTAGCGATTTTACTTGCCTTGCATACTCAGTACATTTCACGTACTGACCGTATACTCTATGTTGTATCGTTCCATGATACAGACTCAGTTATTTAGGCTCAGTCCCAGCTAGACTCTTAGTATTAGCATCTCCTAGTCTCAGTTGGTGAGTCCTCATCTTCTGAGGCCCCTTTATCAGTTGTATTTAGTATTTTCAGTTTCAGACTATAGTGAGTTAGTTGGGGTCTTGTCTCATCAATTCATCAGTAGTAGAGGCTTATCAGACATAGTATGTATTCAACTTCAAACTTGTGTATGTATTCAGATATTCGTGTTATTAGATTATCATACTTCCGCTATGTTATATATGTTGGATTTCTGCTTTTATCTATGTTGAGATTTAGATGTCATGTTCATTCCATGGGTCGACTTGGAGCCTTTCGAAATTTCTTGTGTCATGTCTCAATCTGGTCCTATGTTCGGGTCGTGACAATGTCCTTCCCCTCTACTCGCGCCGAGATCTAGATAGTACATTAGCTGACGATGACGCTGGAACTGATGGTCTCTGACGAGACTACCGACGATGCCCACCACTGGGCCTCTATTGGGAAAACTCAATACTACTCGTCCTAGCCCTCTTGGCCTCTCTCTTTATCCTTCATCTGATACGCCTTTATTTGCTGGGCGTATATGACCAATCAAGAGAAATCTAAGTCATTGTTCAGCATCATCATCCTACACTCCTTAACTAGCAAGTCAGACTCTCTATTCATAAATCTGTTCATACGGGCCCTTTGGTCTGCCACTATCACCGATTCATACTTGGACAACCGGATAAACTCCAAGGCGTACTCTTGAACTGTCATATCATTTTGCTTCAAATTGATGAACTTCGCCGCCTTTGCCTCCCTCAACACCCCGGGAAGAATTTGTCTAGAAAAGCTATCATGAACTCATCCCAACTCATGGGAACTACGCTCTTCGCTCTACCGTCTCTCCATTGACGGTACCAAATATAAGCAACCCCATTCAGTTGATAGGAGGCAGCAACCCCATTCAGTTGATAGGAGGCTAAGTCTACGCTCTCTTCTCCCTTCACCCCCATAATCTAGGTGATCTTCTATATCTCCTCTAGAAACTCATGTGGGTCCTCATCCACTCTCGACCCAAAGAACTCAGGGGGATTCATTTTGAGGAAATCTCGAACTCAAGCTGCCGTTGTGCTCCCATTCTGCGGGACATGGGCCACCGCTTGTTGGTTGACCTGAGCGGTCAAATCCTGGGCCTACATCTGAAAAGCTGCCCTAAATTCAGCATGAGAGACCTGCTCGGGCACATGATCCGCTGGAGCTGGTGGGGCTTGCTGGTGCCCATCTCCATTGCCATTCTTATGGACGTTTCTGTTTTCGTTCCTTCTTCCATTAACTCGGCGGGGAGGAATGATTCTGCAAAGGCGTATAGCACGAGTTAGAAGGATAGAGAGATACTTCATCGCACGACATAGATCATAAAAGAAGGAAAATTTCCTAAAACATTTCGTAGCCTCTTCGTCATAAGTGTGGCGCGCTTCACACCCATGAAAAGATCCTACTTAACACGGCTTTCAGAAACCCTAGGACACACTGAACCTTGGCTCTAATACCAAGTTTGTCATGACCTGAACATATGCCTGGATCTAGATACGACACCTAGAATCATAAATATCTCCAAGTCGTCCCATGGCATGAACATGAAAACTAAAGCTCAACATACACAAAGCGGAAAGCTAAATTCTAAAATAACAGAAGTATGAATAATAAAACATTAACCATCGGAAATATCAAAACATGAAATCAGAAGCTGAATATATAATTTTATGTCTAAAAAGCCTCTAACAAACTTACGAGCTGATGGGAAAACACCCCCAACTAGCTCACTAGAAGTCTAAAACAGAGAATGACAACAACTCAACTAATTGAAGGTCCTCGAAGGATGAGGACTCACCAACAACGCTGTCTGGGATAAACTCTGGAGACTGGCTAGAGGCGAGTCTGAGTCTGAAATGCTGAGCCTGTATCATGAAATGATACAACATAGAGTATGCAGTCAGTACTTGAAATGTACTGAGTATGCAAGGTAAGTAAAACAGTCTAAGTAAGTAAAACCGAACTTATGCATATCTTAAATCGTAACATCATAAGATTCTGAGTAAATTTTGTATGCTGAAATCTGAAAACATGAGTAGGCATAAACTGAAATAAGTGCATATGGCTTTCCATATATGAAATTATAGGTAAACTCATAAACTGATTCATGGATCAAACCTGCAAAAAACATGATATAATATCTTATAGAAAATGCATTATTGAAATCATGAGGAACAATGGGAGACTCATCTTAACCAACAACCACCATGTATGAGCGCATGATGATCCCGCGTCTTGTCCATGTGGAGGATGGCCATCCTAATCCTTGCCAGGGCGAAGGATTAAGTAAGGTGTGATATCACGGTGTGCCCTTGAGCCGCGAAAATGCTCTCTTGAGAGGCCCCAAAGTCTACCTACGTTGGCGCGTTGTTTATGAGGCTGGGGAACCTTGGAGCCCCTAACTTACTCAGTGCTAGACACTACTCCCAAAAATATATAATGCTCATATAATCATATATAAAAGCATAACTTAAATCTTAACATACGGGGAGTCTTGACTCCAAAACTTGAGATAACTGAACTTATTACCATTGGCTAAATCATGAAATCTTGCTTAACTAGAGTGGGCCCAAATCTTAACATCATTCTTGCATGAAATAGACATCATAAATATATTCATGGGTAATTTGTAAGCATTCATACATGCTAGATATTTCATCATACTCGGAAGCATAAATCATAAACTCAACTTTTCATGAAACTTGCATAATTGGGCATTATGTTCCTAAAACTTGAAATCATGAATTGTAATAAAAATATGTATAAAACTGGCCCATGAATCTTAAAACATCATTTGAAACATGAAGAAAATTGATCCATAAATTAAACATAAAGAATTTCATAAATTGGGTTAACACCCCATAGAATCATACACTTGAATTCATGGACTTGAGATGGAATTTGGGCATGAGAGTGAAGATAAAACTCTCATTAATGACCCTACATACCTGGGTAAGCTGATTCTACACCCTTCCTTGAAAGCCTAAGATATTTGAGGAAGAACTAGGAGAATTTTTAAGCTTGATCTTCAATGGAACTCTCTAATCTTGCATGCATGGGAGAGAATGACTTAGGATAGGTTAAACATTCTTAAAACCCTCTTAACAGAGCTTAAAACATCGTAGTTTAGGACTTAGGAGCTCAGAAATTATGAAAATACCCTTAATGAAATTTCTGGAAAATAGGATACTGCCAGTTTCCACGGATCGTACCACAGGTCTTACCAAGCACCCATGGTCCGTGGTTTCCTCCCATTCTATCCAAGTCTATAGACCACAACCTTCTAAAGTTTTCCACTAGCACAGCCAACGTCCTTTAGTTTCTTTTTACCAATCATACTTTTGATCGTCTGAATGTTACCTGAAAATCCACCTTTTCTGCCATGACTCCTGACCACGAGTTGTACCCCCAACCTATGACCTGTGGTTTGCTCCCTTAGCTCACTAGTTCGACTCCTCCAACTTCCAACGACCGCCTACTAATGATCCGTGGTTTCCCACAATGGATCATACCATGACCCATATCATCTAACCTGACCAGCTCTACATTAAACAACGGCTCCATCCTACGACCCGTTGGTCATTCCTAAGACTCGTTACACGAGTCATCCTGAGATAAAAAAAATTCAACTTTTCTGCTGAACACCTTTCAAATCCCGAGTCTAGTCTTAGGAACCTTCGGGATATTATAAAAATGGTCCATATTTTCTTGAAGAAGTGACCATTAAAGTGATCCACTTTAGGAGCTTTTTGACTATCAATATTCTGCATTGCGTCATAAACTTCCTTATTAGTGACTGGTCTGATTAACATTAATTGTTGTGATCTAGTGAGCTTGTTTCCATGATTCCTAACCTTAGGTTGTATGGATGATAACAGTGTGCATTGGTCCCCAGTAACTGACTATAAAGCCAACGACCTTTTTTGTGATATCCTGACCTTCGGTAGTATCACCCCGTAAGCATCCTCGAAGGTGTCAATTCTGTTTTGAGCAACTCTACTTTTAACAGAGGTAATAAGCAACTAGTATTGAAGTCATCTAATCTGAGCCATTGATTTCTAGACTTATTTTTAAGTATACTTTTTTTAATCATGCTCTATTTTTTCAAGTCTTTCTTTATAGTCTTCTCAGTGTCATAATATTGTGTAGGAAGCCTTACTATTCTCATTTGCTCCTGTAATTGGTCTAGTTATTGCCTCACATCAGCTACTCTACCATTTATGTTAGAGAATTCTCTAGTATTAAGTTAGTTAAACTCATGTTTAATACTCTGCAGCAATTTCCACACTCGTTGGCCGTTGCATACCTTTCTGAGTCTCACTACGATGCCAACAATCTGCAATAATTTGTGAAAACTTCTCATTATCTGTCAGCACATTATAGAATCTAAAAGTGTTAGCTGTCGATTGTGAATCTTCTACCTTGATATATAAAGGTGTATGATCATAAAATATTGAGTTCATCACAAGACAATCTAGATGGAGTTATTTCATCATTCATTGTTGGTGAATATACTGCAGATTACAGTTCAAAAATAAAATAAACAAAAATGAATAAATAAATTTAGGCTGAAGCACGGACATCTCGCTCTCTTTAAGGAGATTCAAGCCCACTGCAGTGTAATCTTTACCGATCCAACAGTAATACTCTTGACTTGTCCCCTCCAGGATACAACAGCCCAATAACGTCGTATGACTCAAACAACTCCGGATTAGTTGAAGAGTCCAAAGCTCCACCAAAGGAACACCTTCCTTTAACATAAACTTACTCTCTTTTGTATAGTGAATTAGTTGAAGACTTAGAATACTTTTCTTTGTCTCCACTTTTTCTTTCACTGCACTAACTTCAAAACATACTACAATATTTTCCACACTTATCATATTTCTCTACATTTTTCATCTACAAACACAAGGAAGAAAACAACTTTTATTTAGATGTAGTATTTCTTCCATATAGTAAATGTCAAGTAGGTGGATTATAACTTGAGAATTAGTGGGGTAATTAGTAGGAAATAATGTGGTTAGTGGTTACATGAGTTACAAATAAAAAAAGGCCACATTCTCCACTATATTTTCACTAATTATCATGCACTTAATATTATAATTTTAATATTAAAATGCATAAACACCAATATTCCCCCACTCATTTTAATATTAAAATAAGAGAATTCACCAATCTAGTTGAAGGGAGACTATTATGCATAATGAAGGTGTGCTATGCATTAACCTCCACTTAGTAACACAATAATCTTTACTCCAGAGTCAGTAGGGGTCTCAGACTTGAACTATGACTGCTTAGGGGAAATAAGGTATCACTGCTTACACATAATAATCAAGGTGTTGATGTAAGCTTTAATCGCCAGCATATTATGGCCTTGTGCTATCCCGGTTTTCATGAGTGTTTTTGAGAACAAGCCTCATTCTCGTAGAAAGCGACCTACTATCACACTCACATAGGTGAAATCTGTCAAGGGTGCTCCTGTAATTTTGACACCCCACTCATACGAGATATAGACTTTCATTAAGAGTTTTTGTTAAACTCAACCTCTACAAATCATTACAGAAAAATGCACTCACATCATAGGTATGAAATAAAAAATAATAATAGTGCATTTCATAACAAGTCATCATATGATTCATTTTTTCCCATTGAACTTGGTTATAGGATCTCTAGTCTCCAAGTTGGGTTTCCTCATATATGACTCAGAAATTTCTAGGCTTCAATCCATCCCCCTCGATGTGCTTCAGATCCTTTATCTTTCTAAGGCCTTGGTTAGTTCATCTGCAAGATTATCGCAAGATTTGACATATTATGGTACCACTTGTCAAACATGATTTCACAATAAAATAGTTTCTCCTCATGGGTATGAATTTAATGTTATATTAACGATNGGTATGAATTTAATGTTATATTAACGATCTTCTACTCTACCAACAAATACAATATTCGTGCTAATAATAAATCAAAATTAGCAAAATTAATTTCTCAAAATAAAGTGATTGATATGATAAATCTCTTAAATCAATTAACTTCTTTACTAGCTGAAGCTAAAATAATAAACTCAGCCTCCAGTGTAGAGTTCGAAAAAATAATCTTTTATTTCGTACAGACAGCACCAAGCCTTCTCATCTGCATCAAAAAACCTTTGAGTACAACAGGATATTTTCTTATATAAAACAAGCCTCAAATTTTCACACCAAGTAAATATACCTGGTTTGCTTGTACCTTCTAGTACTTCTTACGCAATATCAGGCCAAGTGCATTCAATCACATATCTCATATTTTCAATTGCGCTAACATACTCCCTTTTTTAAAATCACACCACTCTGACATATTCGAATAAAAAGGAGTTGCAAACGTACAATTAATAAAATTCTACTTGACAAGTTTTTCAACAAAATGTGACTTGTCAAGAAAAATTTCATCACATGTTTTTAATATTTTTCATTCCAATAATGAAATTTATCTCACCCAAATAATTTATGACATAATGGTTACTCAACATATTTTTAATATTTTCTTTGATGACATCAATATTAGAGCAAAAAATCTCATATGCAACCAATAACATGTGAGTTATTTCAAGATTAATATATGCACTTGTAACACTTTTTCAAAGAATTCTCAAAGATGCATGTTACGCCCCGTAAGTTCCAAGCGTTTAGTCGGCCTATTTGTACGTTAGTCAAGAGTTTTAGAGTACGACGTGTACGATTAAGGGCCCATGGAAAGGTCAAACGAGCATGGAATCGAGACCGCACGGGAGAAGGCCGGACCAGCTCCCCAAAGGGGAAATGTTTCACGGACTCTCCCCTGGCGCGTTCGGCTCCGTGGCACACCCATAAATTGACACGACAAGGTTCGTGCCACGGACCCCTGTCCACCAACCAAGTATATATAAAGCCCCTACCTTCATTATATGTGATATTCACATATTCACATTCAGCCAAGAGGAGAGAAATACGAACAAATTAATAGGTTTTTGTCCATTTACGCTATGAAATGCTGTTCAAATTCAAATTTACTTAGGGGATCAAAATTTAAGGTCGTAGGGAGCATTAATACGGAGTTATTTTCGTGAAATTTTCCTGGCGAATCGTAGCCCCGCTAAGCCAGAGTTGTCAAAATTTATTCAAACTGATTTCTATACGATCACAGGCTTCAAGTGAGTATTTCTCCCTTCGAAACTTTTGAGAAATTATACATTTTAAATCGTGTTCTGTTAAGTTGAAGCATACTTATTTCCTATATAAAAAGTTATCATTTTTGTGAACTGAAACCCTCCAGTTAATAATAAATTGACGATTGAGGTATGTTAAGGCGAATTCTTTCGGCAAGTTAGTTTCTTTAGTACTGTAACTCAGTTCAAATTCCAGTAAGAGAACCAGAATCGTATCAATTGTGATTAGCTGTTGTTATTAGCTGGAACTAGGATCCTATGTTTAGCTTGGGGTTGACTACGCCCTGTATAGCCTTCCATAACCAACCCTAGGGTTACTAGCTGTGTCGACGCCCGCCAGGGGCGAGATGACGTCGCTCCACGGAGCGGTATGCCGTCCGTGAGGGAAGAAGATGGGGTCCCAGGTCCTCATATAGTCCATTCCATGGATGGACTATTATATGCCGTATCGGCACCACATCCCCATCGAGCCTGGTGCCCGAGGTGCAGATATCAAGAGTCCACTAGACTCAGACACAACTACAGTCAGGGGCCGAGCAGGCTCAGTTGCAGACCCAAGGGACTGGTAGGACGGCTATAACTATTAGTTAACCTAGTGTGACCTTTTCAGGGGTATATAGATTGAGGTGTACTCACCAGGGCTTATGGGGGCCCCAGGTGGGTTAATCTGTGTTGGTTGTACCTTCCGACTTATGGGGGCCAGGTAAGATTCTTGTTTGCATTAGTTACTAATAAATTAGATAGTAGAAAGTTCATCCATTCAGATAGCATCTCTATCCTTTCCTTTCAGTTATTTTTAGTTTCATTTCTTTCATTCAGTTATTTACAATTATTGCCTTACATATTCGTACATATTGTACTGACGCCCTTCTTGGGGGCGCTGCATTACTTGCCTGCAGTTGCCGATAGACGCGGACCAGGACCTTCTTAGCTTTCTGTCAGAGTTAGTAGAGCAGTCAGCTCCATTTCTCTGTAGCTAATAGTTAGCAGGTTGACTCTCTTTTGTTATACAGTTTATAGGTAGGTCGGGGCCCTGTCTCTACCAGTATACCACTCCTAGAGGCTTGCAAATTGTTTCAGATTTCCTATGGTTAGATGTTGATGGCCGTGTGGGGCTCATATGTATTTTATCTTGCATGTTGTCTATGTGGGGCCTTGTTTAGCTGTTAGTTAGCGGTCTTGTCGGCCCGCATAGACATCCCTATTATTACCTATTTTTGGTTAGCTGTTTTCTTTTACAGGTGGCTGTAAGGCCTTGTCGGCCGGTGGCTGTGTTTACAATCGAGATATAGCCTGTTGTTTTCTTGATTTAAGATTTAGTGCTAGTAAGGCACCAGAGGTGCGCAAGCAGTCAGGCCAGTTCAGACCTAGTAAGGCACTAGGTGCCAGTCATGCATCCCAAGGTGGGGCGTGACAAACTTGGTATCAGAGCAGGCCGTATCCTAGGGAGTCTGCAAGCCGTGCTAAGTAGAGTCTTGTCTATGGATGTGTTGTGCACCACATTCCATATGCAGGAGGCTGTGAGGCATGATAGGATAGTCGCTCTTGTTTTCTTCTGGTCGTGCCATAGAGATGTACAGTATAGGGCCAAGTCCCGAAGCTTACCATATTCTTCTTGTATACAGAGAAATGTCAGATCCGCGACATACTACGACTAGCAGGAAGTTGGACATTGCAGTAGAAGAAGGCACTAGCAGGGTGCCTCAGTCAGAGTCAGCCCGATCTGAGGGCGACAAGGAGACTCCATCTCGGTCTCCCTTGCAGTGTGCACTCCGCTAGGAGCCCTCGGGAGTAGTAGAAGCGTCAGCACCACCTCCAACAGTTCCTATACCGACACCATTAGATCAGGAGGTTAGGAGTGTTGTTGTTATGCTATCTCAGATGATGGTTGCACAACACCAGCTAGTGGCACCCGTAATTGTAGAATCTTTAGAAGGAACGGGTAGTTCAAGGGTCCGAGAGTTTCTCGTATTGATTCCCTCTCAATTTACAGGGACGTACCGAGATGAGGACCCTCAGGACTTTTTGGATCAGTTGCAACAGATCTTTAGGGTGATGCATGCCACACCTACAGAGTCAGTTGAGTTAGCGGTATTTTGGCTACGGAACATTGCAGTATTATGATACGAGAGTTGGGAGAGGTCTTGAGGTAGAGATGTACCTCCTCCGACTTGGACCAATTTTCAGAGGCCTTCCTAGATCATTACTTTCCATGGGAAATTCAGCAGGCCCAGGTTGATCAATTTTTGCATCTGGAGCAAGGCTCGATGAGCGTTCGGGAGTATGCCATGAGGTTTGACTCCCTGGCCAGATATGCACAGGCCTTTGTAGATACAATGTCAGCTAGGGTGCACCTGTTTATTATGGGGATAAATATAGAATATGTGGAGAGTTGTATCAAGGCGACACTGCGAGAGGACATTGATATCTCCCGTGTCCAGGAATTTGCCCAGAATATCAAGGGAATCAGGCAGAGATAGCGGGAGATAAAGAGGAAAAATCAGGAGAAGCGCCGTGTTGAGACTGCGCAGCAGCATCGCCAAAACTTGTTGACGACTGCCCGAGCGCACACGCAAGTGTACGTGGTCTTACAAGTAATACAGTGGCCCTTTTTAAGAGCCAGATGTCGAACCCACAGGGACTGGACCAATTCAGCTAATTATCAA
>JACEIK010016187.1:0-16274 GCA_018107945.1 Datura stramonium
ATTACCACACCACCTTCAGCTGAATCCACCAACTGCACCCCTAACCGGGCTAGTCTGTGAACATCCCTTGCTAACTCCTTTTTGTCTTCCTCAATATGAGTCACACTCCCAATAGACCGTCTGCTTAGGGCGTCAGCCACCACATTGGCTTTGCCTGGGTGATACAGTACACTCATGTCATAGTCTTTTAGCAACTCCAACTACCTTCTCTGGCGTAGATTTAGATCCTTCTGACTCAACACGTACTGAAGACTCTTATGATCCGTAAATACATCTATGTGAGCTCCATATAAGTAATGCCTCCATATTTTTAGCGCAAACACCACCGCTACCAACTCCAAGTCATCAGTTGGATAATTCTTCTCATGAACCTTGAGCTATCTGGAGGTGTAAGCTATCACTTTGCCCCGTTGCATCAGAACGCAACTGAGTCCAACCCGGAAGCATCACAATAAACAACCAATCCATATGTTCCTTCTGGAAAGGTCAAAACTGGAGTAGTAGTGAGTCGAGTCTTCAACTCCTAGAAACTCTTCTCACACTCATCCGACCACTGAAATTTGACCTTCTTCTATGTTAACTTAGTCAGAGGAGATGCTATGGAGGAAAAGTCTTCCATAAATCGTCGGTAATAACCCGTTAAGCCCAGGAAAATCCTGATTTCAATAGGAGAGGTAGGTCTAGGCCTATCCTTCACTGCTGCTATCTTGTGAGGGTCTACTTGTATTCCTTCACCCAAGAACACATGACCTAAGAAAGTCACGGACTTTAACCAAAATTTGCACATGCTGAACTTGGAGAATAACTGGCGGTCCCTGAGTGTCTTTAATGCTAATCTTAGGTGGTTGGCATGCTCTTCCTCATTTCAGGAGTATTCTAGAATGTCGTCGATAAATACGATGATGAACATATCCAAATACTGCTTGAAGACTCTGTTCATTAAGTCCATGAAGGCTGTTGGGGCGTTTGTTAGCCCAAAGGACATTACTACAAATTCATAGTGACCATACCGAGTTCTTAACATTGTTTTCGGTATGTCACACTCTCTGACCCTTAGCTGATAGTTCCCTGACCTGAGATCGATCTTTGAGAAACAACTGGATCCTTGAAGTTGGTCGAACAGATCATCAATTTTGGGTAGAGGGTACTCGTTCTTAAATGTGAACTTGTTTAGCTGACGGTAATCTATGCACATTCTGAGGGTACCTTCTTTCTTACGCACGAATAGCATTGGAGCACCCCAGAGAGATATGCTGGGTCTGATAAAACCCTTGTCAAGATGGTCTCTTAGCTGCTCCTTCAACTCCTTAAGCTTAGTCGAAGCCATTCTTTAAGGAGGGATGGATATAGGCTGACTATGTGGGAAGAGATCTATTTCGAAGTCTATTTCTGATTCAGGGGGAACTTCGGGAAGATCCTCAGGAAAAACATCTAGGAACTCACCGACCACTGGAACTGACTGGATGGTTGAGGTCTTAGAGTTGGAATCCTTGACCAGAACCAGATGATATATACATCCTTTGGAGATGAGTTTCTGGGTATTAAGGTAGGATATAAACCTACCCTTAGGCGCGGAACTGTTGCCCGTCCATTCTGACACTGGCTCATTAGGAAACTTAAACTTGAAAACTCTAGTTCTGCAATCGACTGAGGAATAACAGGAGTGTAACCAATCACTGCTGAGAATAAGGTCAAAGTCGACCATGTCTAACTCAACAATATTAGCTGGAATAACTTTACTCAGGACTGAGACTGGGCAGTTTTTATAAACCCGGTTGGCTCTAACTAACACGCCAACTGGGTGGAGACTGAGAATGGTTCTGAGAGGACCTCTAGACTGATGTTGAACTGGACTGCTATATAGGGAGTCACGAATGAAAGAGTGGCTCCTGGATCTAAGAGGGCATATACATCTAGGTGAAAGAGACATAACATACCCGTAACTACGTCAGGTGAGCTTTCCTGGTCCTGACGAAAAGACAGAGCATAGAAATAATTTTGGCATTGATCGCCATCTGTACCTGGAGTGTTGGCCTGCTGAGCTAGTCGACCTGCTGGAATTGATGATGTGGTAGATTGTTATCTCCCTTGCCCTGCTAACAGGTTCTCCTTAAACTGGTGTCCAAGCTGTCCACACCCAAAGCAACCCTTACGTCCCTGAAGGCATTCTCCTGGGTGGTTCCTACCACACTTGGGGCAAGCTGGATACCTATTCCCGGTACTATGAGTCTGAGACTAAGGGCCAGATGATCCACCCCTCCGATCTTGGTGGGACCAAAAGGTTAGGGCACTGGTGAACTAGGTGTTGGGGTTCTCTGCTGCTGTTGTTGTTGCTGCTGCTGTGGGCGGCTACCACCGCTAGACCTTTGATGGCCGAAATCTGAATGGCCAGTCCTTGCCATTTTGTTCATAAACTCCATATCCTTTAACTTTTCAGCCTCAATCTACTGGGCATAGACAATCAAGCTAGAAAGATCCATGTCGTTAATTAGCATTGCAGTCTTGCACTCCTTGAGGACCAGATTTGACACTCTATTTACAAACTTCAGCATGCAAGCCCTTGGTTCGGCTACCATCTCTGGAGCATACTTAGATATCCTAGTAAACTCCAGAGCATACTCCTCCACAGTTCTATTGTCTTGTCTCAAATTCATAAACTCCGCTATCTTTGCCTCCCTCAGCTCCCAAGGGAAAATCTGTCCAAGAAAGCTGTGTGAAATTCTTCCCACTCTAGTGGTCCTACTCCCGCTGGCCTCCCTTCTTTCCACTGGTCATGCCAGACTTGAGCTACCCCTTTCAGCTGGTAGGCAGCCAAGTTGGCACTCTCAGAGGGACTGACACCCATAATTCGGGTGATTTTTCTAATCTCGTCTACAAACCCTTATGGGTCCTCTTCCACCTTTTTTCCATGAAAATCTAGAGGGTTCATTCGGGTTAAGTCCCGCACCCTTGTAGCTACTGCAGAACTGTTGGTGTTCATCGGCACCACTTGCGGGTTCAACTGGTTGGTGACGGTTCGGGCCAGCAGTTGGATGGCCGCCCTGAATTCGGCAGTAGACACCGAATCATTTTGAGGAGCTGTCGGGGCTGGTGGGGAAGGTCTATTGACATTACCGGCCCTTCTTCCAATACCGCGTCTAGGAGGCATGGTTCACTGAAATGAAACAGAGCACGAATTAGAAGGGCATTTCTGGAATTAAACTTTACGCATGATAAAGAGTGTTAACAAAAGAGTGTATTCCTAATAACATCTCGTAGCGTCCTCGTCATACGTGTGGCGCGCTTCACATCCCTGAAAAGGACTCCACTCGATGTGGCTTTCATACTTTCTAAGGATACTCTGAACCTAGTGCTCTGATACTAAGTTTCTCATGACCTGAGCCTACATCCTAGACGTAACACAGTACTTAAAGTCACAAGTGACCCCAAGTCAACCCTCGGTCTATCATACACTAGTATTCTGAGTAAACATGCACAGCGGAAATTTGAAATAATACATAATAGAATTTATGAAAAATTAAAGACTGAACATAGAGATTTTAAATATCTTAAATTCTGAAATCAAGTCTGGTCTGAAAGCCATCTAACAGAGGAGTTACTGGGACAAGCCCCCAGCTAACTATTAGTCTTAACTAAAAATAATAAATAAGACTTAAATGAATAAAATAACTCCCTCGGAATATGAGGACTCACACTGGTGCTGCTGATAGTGAGATTTGAACGAAAATGGATGACGGCATTGGGTCTGAGAACCTGCAGCTGTATCATGAAACGATACAGCATAAAAGTATGCGTCAGTACTTTGAATGTACTGAGTAAGTCAGAGATATAAATAGTATGAAAGCGCTAGTACCTAAATTGAAATGACATGAAATGACCAACTGAAAATACTTAAAATTGATATAACTAGAATATAGCTAATATGGTCAATAATGACCCTGGCTGATGTCATAAAAATGCCCTAAGTCTGAAATACTGAGTCTGCGAGACCACACTGAACTGATCTGAACTGAACTCAATTGTCAAAACTGAGACTGAACTTAACTGACAAGTGGGAGAGTCTCTAACCGACGTATAATCACATGAGCTAGACATGGAGTCCGTTATATACACCCCACCAGTAGGACCCAATATACCTTGTCAGGTTATAAAGGCATGAACTAGATGATCACAAAAGTCTGGGGCCAATCAGGCCAAGAAATACTGTAACCTACGCTGGCAATGTAGTTTTGGGAACCTGGGTGCGCTAGAACCCCAATCCGCTTGGTTCTAAGTCCTACTCACACTAGACACCTATACTGAACTGCTAAGATGATAGCTCAAAATTGGGGCTCACGACCAGTCAAGGACATATATCTAAAAGTACCTTGAGAGTCTTATCGGACCATATTATGAAAATGGGTTCTAGACTGGTCAGAGCAGCTTATCTGGAAGTGTTGTAACTATCTAAGAACAAACTGTAACTGAACTGGGATCCTGGGGCTGGTCAGAGCTATATAACTAGAATGTCATGACCGCCTAATGGCCTAAATAACTATAATCTGAGTCTGATTTTGATAACTGAGAGGCACCACTAACACCTCGGAAAAAGATTGAAGTCAAACTTATCAGTTGACAATTTTTTTCTGAATGATTCTGAAAAGATTCTATGTTCTAACTAGATTGAACTACAAAGCAGCTAATAGAGTGCTCAACCCATTCCAACAATACGGGAATTTCATAATATGACGAAATTTCAAGAATTTAAAGGGGTTTCATCCAACAAGAGTAAAATCATACTCCTTTACGGATTAGTTGCTCACACACACACACACACACACATATATATACTAAGAAATTTCTAGGATATTCAACCCAAAACATACTTTGGAAAATAGATGGAATTCAGTAGGCAATAATCTTTACTCTAAAATTCAGGGCTATGAATCATCTTGGAAATAACAATAACTATTTAATTATGAATTGATGAAAATCATATGAGTAATACACATGGACAACAACCCAATTGAAATTAACGAGAATCAACATGAAAATCTCTACATATTCGAAAATCTCAAGGCTAAACTGATAGGAAAATTTGGGAAGATTTTGGGGGAAACATGGGAAGGACAATTCCCTTGTTGAATTCCCACATACCTGACTAAAATCCTTCCGGAGGAAAAGCTTGAGCTGCTGCAAGAGATGAGAAGCCCTAGTCTTTCTTGGAGGGTTCTTGAGCGGAGAAGTTTTTATGTATCTGAGAACTGAGAGTGGGGAATGAGGAATGAACCATTTTTCCCCAGTAAAACGTTTGAAATTATAACAAAAATGACGTATTTTACAGCTTGGGAGAGTAGGAAATTACAATTAGCCCTTAAAAATTCACTGGGAAAAACTGTTGGGTGACCTAACGGTCGTGGTGGCTGACCATGACTCGTGGTCACTCCCATCAGGTACACTGGCTAAAAACTCAATGAGGCTAGTAACGGGAGACATAACGAGTTGTTACTGGGGACCACGACTCTCTTTCCCCACCCGTCAAGTACACTGGTCAACAAAAAGTATTCCTAACTCAAGCCTGACCACGAGTGACCTAACAGGTCGTGGTCAGTGACCACGACTCGTGAAGTCCCTCGTTGGGTACACTGCCTCCCCTCTTTAAATTATTAAGCCTACTTCTCATAGCTCACCTAATGAGTCGTGAGGTCACTTAACGACTCATTAGGTGGGTCATCCTGAAGCTTTTCTGCAGCTTTTCTAGATTTCCTGATTTAAGTTTCAGAATTAGATTTTGAGTTTCCGGGGCATTACATCACCTTTTTAGAACTCTGCTTGAGAAATACAGTGTGAAACATAAGGTGGAAACACCTTACCATCCTCAGTCAAGTGGAAAAGTGTAAGTCTCCAATGGGGAGATCAAGACAATGTTGGCTAAAATAGTGAACACCTACCAGACAGACTAGTCTAGAAAGCTCGATAATGCACTTTAAGCATATTGAACAACTTATAAGACCTCTATTGACTCATCACTATATCATCTTATCTATGGCAAGTTATTTCATCTGCCGGTGGAGTTGGAGCATAAGGCACTACGGGCATTAAAAAAGTTGAACTTGAATTGGAATGAAGCAGCCAAGTTATGGCTAGATCAGCTTAATAAGTTAGATGAATTCCACCTATGAGCTTATGAGAGTGAATCTATTTACAAGGAAAGGATGATAATCTACCATGAGTGGAAGATTTAAAAAAGAGAGTTCCACGCTAGTGACTTGGTACTCTTATTTAATTCGTGGCTCTGCTTGCATCCAGGTAAATTGAAATCTAGATGGATGGGACCAAATCAAGTGGTGAATGTGTCCCCTTATGGTGTTGTGGAACTTGAGAATAAGGATGGTAAGGGGTTCAAAGTAAATGGACAAAGAGTGAAAGTATATATGGAAAACACCGAGGGGGTAAGAGGAATCGAGTTGGTGTACCTTGACGAAGCCTAAATAGTCAAGGAAGTTGTGTCATGCCATGATGTTGAATTAGGTGCTACATGGGAGGAAACCCATGAATGTTCAGTGAAGTCTGAGTAGCTGATAGGATCGCCACAGGTATTTCCCTTTCCTGGTTCTTACATTTTATGCTTTGAGGAGAAAGCATGCTTTTTAAAGGGGAGTCTACATGTGATTTTTGGGTTTTTTACTTTCGTCCGAGGGTTTTTGCAGCCGTGTTTCTTTTCCCTCAAACATGTTATCTAGTAGAACCGACATGTTTAGAATTATTTGTTTTTTTTAGATAGAAGTAGTTAATAGTACTTTATAGTCAATAAATGCACATGTTTTGAAATGTTGAAAAAATAACCCGTTTTAAAAAAAAATTGGTGTCTAGATGTGTATGTTAACTGCAATGCATGACTTTTTTGGATCTTTGTATGACATTTAGTATATTAGCATGTGCAATTATAGTTTAGTTGTGCATAAACCAGATAGGTAGATTCAATGCAAACTAATAATGTCAAAATACACTCTTCTTTGCGAGAGGGTGTACATGGTCGTTGTCAAAACAAATATTCCCGATGAGTGTCGAGGTCGAATCCCATAGAAAATTGAGTCGATAATCCAAGATTTGTAAACTAATTCAAACTAGATCGCATCATTTTTCAACATTTAAAACTAAGTGGAGGGAATTCCAATATTTGCATTCTCAAGTGAATTAGCCAGGGGTGTGCTATGCATGGTATAACAACTCGTATGGGATCACTTCATTCTTCTTGGATTCAAATTCAACTTAAATAGTTATGGATAAATCACATTATATTGTTTCTCAACCACAAGAATATTTATGCCTTAGGTTTTCTCAAACCCCAAGGTGAAAATCAATTTATGAACCACAAGAGCTTGAGGAAGGATCAACTATCTTTAGCATAGACCCTTTAATGGAGTGAAAATGTGTGTGATGACTATCTCTAGCTCAACCCCACACATCCATACATCAAATCCTCCCTATCGTCTTATCACCCATATTTCACTTTTCTCTTTCAAGCAAAAGTAAGGAAAGAAAAGCAAAATTCATGTTTGCAACCATCAATTTTTTACAATTAAAACTTTAGAGAAGACTATAGATATAAACTTTTAATAAGAATATAAGAGCAAATCATAAGCACCCATTCATAATTACAAACCCACCAAGAACACACCCCTAACTAGAAAGTTAGATTTACATATTTAGAGAGAGAGAGAGAGAAGATACCAAGAGAACTTTTCTCAACATTCATAACATGGGTTCATCAACTTGCTTCACAAGATTTTCAACAATGGTGGAATTCCCCAAAATGGCGGTTCCTCAAGAAGAAGAACTTTCTACTCTATAATTATATGTTGAGAGAAATCTCCAATTTCTCTAGATTGATTAATGAAAAGGATGGATAAAAATTTAGTGGTGTACAATGAGGGTGATATAAATATCTTTACTTTCTTGTGTACAACTTTCCACAAGTGCCTTTGGTGCTTCTAGTTGCTTTGGGAACCTTTCTAAACATTTTTACCCTCCTCGGATGACCTAACTTGCGAAGCACCGACGTTTTGCCGGTGCCAATCCACGGAGCACCAATTACTCGCCGAACGGAAACAGTGTTGGAGTAGCGAGAACTGGCGACTCACTGGCGGTTAACTGGCATTAGGCCGTCAATTCACCAGTGGCAGACTGCCAAACGTTTGTGGGAGCAGTTTTGACGCATTGGATTTTCTATTTCGCCTGCATTTCGCACTTCTGGATCCGCGTTTAGCCTGTTCAAAGCATGTCCTTAACACCTCTTTTTGAGTTCAAATCTCCCATTATCTTTGTCTCTTTTTCTTCAAATGCACACTCATCAAATTTCATCTCGAATTTTTTGCTCGATTTCATGCTTTCTCTACTCAAGTTAAGTACCTGCAAATATCAAAGAGAAAGGGCATAAAATCCACCTAAATGAATTTAAAACTAAACAAAAACTCATCTTTAAGAGCCTAATGAGTTGGTAAATTACCAACTCATCAAACCCCAAAACTTGAACCATTGTTTGTCCTCAAATAATGTAATTCTTTATAGTTAAGCAAATGGAACGACATTACAGATGAGTATATGCACCAAGGATCAAGAAAGGCATTCCTTCAGAAGAAGAAATTGCTAAATCTTAGAGCATTATGGGAGTTTCACACAAAACCATCAAACCTCAAGACAACCCAAAAATTATACACTAACTCAAGGAAAAGAAAACCTCAAACCATGTTGCACAAGCTTCAATACGTGACCCCAATCATTAAGCATATTTTGCATGCATTTCTTTCATTTGAACAAGGGGCATATTTTATCAAAACAAGTTCAAGGAGCATCTCAAGTCATTGACAATTCACATTCAAAGTTTTACTTAAAGTTCGCTACACACTTGTCTCATTCACCCCTCTCACTTGAAAATACTTTTAAGCATGTACCCCAAGGAAGTTATGCCACTCACAAAAAGAGAGAATCCCAAACAATTTTAAGCATTTCACACATAGGTATTATAAGATAAGACAAATGTGCTCGCTCTCACAAAGAAATTCAAGTGCATACAAATTGACCCATAAGCTTGCCCTTCATGTAACTCGCCACTAATGTAGAGTTGCTACTCTCAAAATCACTAAGGACTTGCGGGGTATCATGAAGGCTAAGGGTATGGGTAGAACAAATGTTTAGCTCTAGTGACTAGAACCTCCCTAATGTCTTTTGTAAACACTTGCAACATCCCATCACACTATTTGAAATCACCTCTCCTTATCTCTCCTCGTTTATCATCTTCATCTTTTGTTTATCAAGATCCACCCTTATAACACCGTTGGTTTCCATCATTAGCCTCATCTGAGCAAGAGGTAACACCGTTCACTATTCTTTTTCTCTTTTGATGATTCAAGGTTTCTCAACCCATCATTTCATTCATTTTGATCATAATTTGGTGCTACCTCATGTTTTAACTCATCACATTTCTCCCCTTCCTGCAAACCCCCAAACTTAGGCTTTTGCCTCATTTCAGATTATTTCCTTATCTCTCCCTATTTATTGGGATTTAAGCCCCATTTTTCATTCATTCATCACTAGCAATTAGGGAGGATGGGTACCAAAGAGGAGGACTAAAAAGGGTCAATTAGGCTTGTAATGTCGTTTCCAAGAAAAAGGTTCAAAGGCTCAACATTGGCGAACAAAGGAAGATGTTCATAGAGGTCATTTGGGTGAAGTGACTAGCAATAGAAAGCCTAAGATTATGTTCTAAGTGCAGCCCCATCTAACATTTGTCCTTGAATCACACTTAGGGCAACTTCTAGACAATCATGCATACACAAGAATTAAGCCAAAAGACTCACCACACAAGGCATCACAAACCAAGGAGTTCACATACCTTCTTCATCACATTAAAGGAATGACTTTAGATAAGATAGTTTATGAATCAAAAAGTCAAGCGAGGAATGTATAACCCATGACAAAAGAGTGCTCATTTTCAAATTTAAGTGCCCCTCTTTTCTTTTCAAAACTCATGCACAATGCCAAGAAAGAAATTTTTGGTGGTACCTCTTCATAAAAGTGCAGAAAAGACTCAAAAAGACTCTATACTCGACATTTTCTCTTAAGAAAGTCGCCTTTCAATCTATCATTAGGAAATTCCACCCGATTCGACAATAAAAGAAAAGAAAAAGAAATTGCTCCTTGGGAAACAACCGTAGTATAAAGAAAACTCTTGAAGTTTATGAAAAGACTACTATCTACAAAGGCGATACTAACTAGCAAGTACTGATGATTTGCCCTTAAAAATGCCGCTACCCAATTTGTCGTAGGGTCATATAGTACATCACTCACAAGGGGATTACTCAGACTTTATCCCCCAACAAAACGTCAAACAACAAAGCACATAAAATAAAAACAAAACAAATATTTTCTTTGAGGCACAAAGTCGCACACAATAAGGAACGAATAACTGCAAGAACTCCCTAGTATGATGGAGGTGTTTGCATTGGAACTTTTTCCTTTAGTGTATTATGCATATAACCTGCGCCAGACCTGCGTTTTATAGGTCTAACGCCGGTTTCTAAATTTTGCTCCTTCCACTTGACATCACATTTCACACCTTATTCAACCTTGCAACACTCAAAGACAACAACAACGTGAAGTAAAAAGAAAAAAAACAAGATGCAAAACAAGTTTGAATTAGTAAATAACTAATGGCTTATCACAACTCAATTCTCGGCAACAACGCCATTTCTGATAACATCCAAAACACACTCTTCTTTACGAGAGAGTTTACACGGTCATTGTCAAAACAAATATTCCCGATGAGTGTCGGGGTGGAATCCCATAGGGAATTGAGTCAATAATCCAAGAGTTATAAACTAATTTAAACTAGAACTCATTGTTGTTCAATATTTGAAAAATAAATAGGGGAAAAAGGGAAAACACTATTGAATTCTAATTTAAAACTAAGTGGGGGGTTTCAATTGTTGCATTCTCAAGTGAATTGGCCAGGGGTGTGCTATGCATCGTCTAACAACTAGCAGGAGATTGAAAACTAGAATGCATCGTTGTTCAATATTTGAAAAGTAAATTTGGGGGAAAAAGGAAAATACTATTGAATTCCAATTTAAAACTAAGTGGGGGGAATTTCTAATGCCCCAAAAACCCTAAGACCAGACCCGGGAGTTGAAATGGAGAAAATAGGATTTTCTACACCAAGTCAAAGAACGAGTCGTCCTATGACCCTATCACGCCCCGAATCTACATCCTGGACGGAACACGATACTTGGAGTCACAAGTAACCCCAAGTCAATCCTTGGTAGATCATACACTAGTATTCTAAGTAAAACATACATATCGGAAGCTTTGAAATAATACATAATAGCATTTATGAAAATTAAAAACTGAACATAGAGATTTAAAATATCTGAGAATCTGAAATCAAGTCTGTGTCTGAAAGCCATCTAACAGAGGAGTTGCTGGGACAATCCCCTAGCTAACTCTAAGTATAACTGATAATGATAAAGAAAACTGAAATGAATGAAATAACTCCCTCGGAATATGAGGACTCACACTGCCACTGCTAATAAAGAAATTCAAACGAAATCGGCTATCGATGCTGGGTCTGAGAACCTGCGGGTGTATCATAAAATGATACAGCATAAAAGTATGCATCAGTACCTTAAATATACTGATTAAGTGAGAGAAGAATAATGATTAATATATAGAACAATGAATTGAAAAGACATGTAATGACCAATTGATTAACTGAACTGAACAGTCTGAAGTAAACTGAGATGGTCAAGATGACCCTGCCTACTGGTCAAACACATGCCCTAAGTCTGAAAGTTATGAGTCTGAGATACTGTACTAAACTAAGCCGAGTTGCTAGAGTTGAAACTGAACTGAGCTGCTTATTCTGAAACTGGACCGGACTGACTAGTGGGAGAGTCTATAACCAACATATAACCACGTGAGCTAGACGTGGAGTCCGATGTATACACACCACCAGTAGGACCCAATATACCTTGCCAGGGTATAAAGGCATGAACTGGGTGATCACAAAAGTCTAGGGCCAATCAGGCCAAGTAATATTGTAACCTACACTGGAAACGTAGTTCTGGGAACCTGGGTGCGCTGGAACCCCAGCCCGCTCGGTGCTAAGACCTACTCCCACTGGAAAATCTATACTAAACTGCTAGGATAATAGCTCGGAACTGGGGCCCAAGACTAGTCAGGTGTATACAACTGGAAATACCCTGAGAGTCTTATCAGACTAGATTCTAAAATTAGGTTCTAGATCGGTCAGAGCTGCTTATCCAAAAGCGTCGTAACCATCTAAGAACAAACTGTAAACTGAACTGGGGTCCTGGGGCTGGTTAGAGTTATAAATGTATATAAATGAAATGTCATGACCACCTAATGGACCAATAAACTATAATCTGAGTCTAATTCAGATAACTAAAAGGCACCACTGACACCTCGAGAAATTTTATAGTCAAACTGATCAGCTGACATTCTGACTAACACGGGATATTCTAATATTTTGACTGAAACTAAACTGACAATTCTGAGTAATAAAGAGTATATAGACTTTCTAACTAAATCTGACTAACATACATGTAACTGAGTTTCTAACACATACAATTATTTTAGGAGCCCTTAACTCTGACAGATGCAAGCAATTCTCAAGAATTCAATGCTTAAATAGGATTCTAGTTTCTGACTTTTCAGTAGCTAGGGATAAATTTCTAATTCACTGGAACAAGCATCATTTTAGTTATAAACTAGTGGGAAATAGCTAAAATTAACATAGGATAGGATTCCACATGAATTAATCAAAGAACGATAACAATATCTTCAAATTCGCAATCTCAGGGCTAGGAATGAAAGTTGAAAGAGAGAGAGAGTTTTGGGGGACGCAAGGGGAGAACAATCTCCTTGTCGGATTCCCACATACCTGTAGAAGAAACCCTGGTGAAAATGCCTAAGAATAATATCAAACCCTTGCTCCTGCTCTGTGCTTTCAGAGAAGTCCTTACGTTCTATTCTTGAGGGAGTTGAGAAAAATGAATGGAAAGGGTCATTCTAACCCTTTAATTCCCTCCTATACGAACCCAAATGACATGGTTTCAAGTTAAAAAAAGCTTAGAAAATACTAAAATACCCCTGGCAGAAAGAACATAAAACTGCCCGATCCTTAACAACGGACTCAGAACGGGTCGTTGGTTCAAACAACGACCCGTTGAAAGCTGTCATTGGTTCTAGATTCTAAAGTTGACTTCACTGGAAAGACCCACGAGAGGATACAACGGTCCGTTGGAACAAAGAATGGGCTATTGACACCTTTCATTAGAACAGGTAGGAAAACTGGGCATGAAGGCAACGAGTCATCACAACAACTCATTAGAAGAACCAACGGGTCGTTGTATCCACTCGTGGTCCACACTGCTGGGGTCTAGAAATGGACGACGGGTGGTAGCAATGGCTCGTTGGTAGTAACCACGGGTAGTTGTTCCCTCTCATTGTCTCAGGGAAAGGTTTGGTAATCGTCTGAACTGGGGATTCAACGGACGACAGGACGGCTCATTATTAGTTTCAACGGGTCGTCCTATGTCTCGTTGTTTCCCCCGTAGAAGAAACCTATTGCAACCCATGACCCTCTACAACTGTCCGTTGGTTCCACCAACAGTCCATTGTGTAGGTCATTTAAGACAGAAAATTTTTCTGCTTTTCCTATGGTTTTTCATGCAACATCTAAATTTGGTCTATGGAAGTTTCGGGGTGTTACAATATCTCCCCCTTAAGATCATTCGTCCTCAAATGAAGACCAAAACTAGGAAAAGAGTTGCATTCAAAATTAAGACTATGAATTGATTTCTGAAGGAGTGCTCGACTCCAAACTGACTTAACCGTACTAATAGAGCTGATGCAACTAGGATGCACATAGAAAATCTAAATAGAGTTGATGAATACAGAACTGAGTGGAGTACTGAGAAGGAATTTAGTACCTGATTCAAGAACTGAACTGGGAGAGAATAAGTGAGGGTATCTGGCCACCATGTCTTCTTCTGTTTCCTATGTGGCTCCCTCAACTAGCTGATTCCTCCATAAAACTTTCACCGAAGCGATTTCTTTGTTTCTCAGCTTACGATCCTGAAGGTCATGGATTTGAACTGGAACTTATTCGTAAGAGAGACTATCCTTTATCTCCACACAGTCCAATGGCACCACTGAAGTTTGATCATTAATGCACTTTTTCAATAGTGACACATGGAAGACTGGGTGCACGACTGCTAATTCTAAAGGTAAGTCTAACTCGTAGGCCACATTACTGATTTGCCTCAAAATTCTGTAGGTTCCCTCATACCTGGGACTGAGCTTTCCCTTTTTGAAAAACCTCATCACCCCTTTTGTGAGTGAAATTTTAGGTATACCCAATCATCAACTGCAAACTCCAATTCTCTTCTCTGCACATCAGCATAAGATTCTGATGGCTCTGAGTTGTTTTCAACCTTTCTCGAATGAGCTGAACTTTCTGCATTGCCTCATGAACTGAGTATGGCCTTATTAGAGTAGCTTCACCAATATCAAACCACCCTATGGGAGATCTTCACCTCCTACCATATAATGCCTCAAATGGGGCCATCTGAATGCTAGAGTGGTAGTTGTTGTTGTATGCGAACTCAATGAGAGGCAAGTGGTTATCCCAACTTCCCTTGAAATTGATCATGCAAGCCCTCAACATATCTTCTAGGGTATGAATTTTCCGCTCTGCTTGTCCATCGTTCTGCGGGTGAAAGGCTGTGTTGAGCTTGACCTGGGTACCTAGTCCTTTTTTGAAAAGACTTCTAGAAGTGAGAGGTGAATTGGGTACCTCTATCTGAGATAATGGATAACGGCACCCCATGAAGTCTACACAATTCCCAGATAAGAAACCTAGTATAGTCCTCAGCTGAATCTGTTGTTTTGACTGGGAGGAAATATGCTGACTTAGTCATCCGGTCTACTATCACCCAGATTGAATCATGTTGCCGATGAGTGCGAGGTAGACCCGTAATGAAGTTCATGTTTACTTCTTCCCATTTCCATTTGGGTATACTAATATCCTGAGTCATACCTCATGGTCTCTGGTGATCCACCTTAACTTGCTGGCAGTTCAGGCACTTGGCTACAAATTCAACAATGTCTCTTTTCATGTCGTTCCACCAGTAAATGTCCCACAGATCGTGGTACATTTTTGTAGCACCAGGGTGAATGGAATATCTCGAGTTGTGTGCCTCAGCCAGTATCTACTGTCTCAACTCACCAACACCCGGTACACACAACCTTCACTGGTAACAGAGCACACCATCTCCCCCTATGGAGAAAGCCTCAACCGCCTTTCTGAGAACTGCTTCATTAAGTTTAAGTAGAACTGTATCTTAATCTTGTTTGGACTTAACTTCAACTACCAAGGATGAATCTGACCCACTGTACATTACCACCCCACCTTCGGTTGAGTCCACCAACTACACCCCTAACCGGGCTATCTTGTGGATATCCTTCACCAGCTCCTACTTGCCTTCTTCTACATGAGCCACGCTACCCATAGACACTCTGCTTAGGGCATCATCCCCCACATTTGCTTTGCTTGGGTGATATAGCACACTCATGTCGTAGTCTTTTAGCAACTCCAACCACCTCCTCTGACGCAGATTTAGATCCTTCTGACTCAGCACATAATGAAGACTCTTATGATTTGTAAATACATCTACGTGAGCTCCATATAAGTAATGCCTCCATATTTTTAGCGCAAAAACCACTGCTGCCAACTCCTAGTCATGAGTTGGGTAATTCTTATCATGAACGTTGAGCTGCCTGGAGGCATAGGCTATCACTTTGCCTTGTTGCATCAACACAACCAAGTCCAACTCTAGAAGCATCACAATAAACAACCAACCCATATGCTCCTTTCTGCAAGGTTAAAACTAGAGCGGTGGTGAGTCGAGTTTTTAACTCCTGGAAACTCTTTCACACTCGTCCGACCACTTAAATTTTACCTTCTTCTGAGTTAACTTAGTCAGAGGAGATGCTATAGAGGAGAAGCCTTCCACAAACTGTCGATAATAACCCACTAAGCTCAAGAAACTCCTAATTTCAGTAGGAGAGGTAGGTCTTGGCCAATCATTCACTGCTTCTATCTTGTTGTCATGCCCCGCCCTGAGGGGTATGACTGGCACCTGGTGCCCTAGTAGGACCTGGACTGCTAACTGGTGGGCCTAGGCACATCTGGTGCCTGGCTAGCTCTATCT
>JACEIK010016188.1:0-16273 GCA_018107945.1 Datura stramonium
ATAATAAAGTCCATATTTGTTTCTTCCCACTTCCACGTGGGTATGCTAATATCCTGGGTCATACCTCCCGGTATTTGGTGCTCTACTTTCACTTGCTGGAAGTTCAGGCACTTAACTACAAATTCGGTGATGTCTCTTTTCATGTCGTTCCACCAATAAGTATCCCGCAAATCGCGGTATATTTTAGTAGCACCAGGGTGGATGGAGTACCTCGAACTGTGTGCTTCAGCCAATATCTGTTGTCTCAATTTACCGAAATCTGGTACACACGACTTGCCCTGGTAACGGATCACACCATCTCCCCCTTTGGAGAAAGCCTCAACCTCTTTCCTGAGAACGCTTTCTTAAGTTTAAGTAAAATGGTATTTTCATCCTGTTTGGACTTAACTTCAACAACTAAGGAGGAATCTGACCCACTCTATATTACCACTCCACCCTCAGCTGAGTCAACTAATTGCACCCCTAACCGAGCTAGTCTGTGAATCTCCTTTGCCAATTCCTTTTTGCCTCCCTCTACATGAGCCACACTACCCATATACACTCTGCTCAGGGAATCATCCACCACATTGGCTTTGCCGGGGTGATATAGCACACTCATATCGTAATCCTTCAGGAGTTCTAAGCACCTTTTCTGATGAAGATTTAGGTCCTTATGACTAAATACATATGGAAGGCTCTTATGATCGGTGAAAACATCAACGTGAGCTCCGTATAGGTAATGCCTCCATATTTTCAACGCAAACACCACCGCCGCCAACTCCAAGTCATGAGTAGGATCATTCTTCTCATGAACTTTGAGTTGTCTGAAGGCGTAGGCTATCACCTTACCCCGCTGCATCAGAACGCAAACGAGTCCAACTATGGAAATATCGCAATATACTACAAATCCATCTGATCCTTCCGGTAGGGTCAACATTGGAGCGGTAGTGAGTTGAGTTTTTTACTCCTGGAAACTCTTCTCACACGCATCTGGCCACTGAAATTACACCTTCTTTTGAGTCAGCCTAGTCATAGGATATGCTATAGAAGAAAAGCCTTCCACAAAGCATCGGTAATAACCGGCAAAACCCAAGAAACTTCTAATTTCGGTTGGGGAGGTAGGTCTGGGCCAGTCTTTCACTGATGCTATCTTTTGAGGATCAGCCTGAATACCCTCACCCGAGACCACATGACCCAGGAAAGTCACGGACTTCAACCAAAATTGGCACTTGCTGAACTTGGTGAATAGTTGGCGGTCTCTGAGTGTTTGAAGCACTATCCTCAGGTGATTAGCATGTTCTTCCTCATTTTTGGAGTATACCAGAATGTCATCGATAAATACAATGATGAACATATCCAGGTACTGCTTGAAGACTCTATTCATTACTTCCATAAAGGTTGTAAGGGCATTAGTTAGTCCGAAGGACATAATTACAAACTCATAGTGACCATCACGAGTCCTAAAAGATGTTTTCGGTATGTCACACTCTCTGATTCTTAGCTAATGATACCCCGACCTAAGATCTATCTTGGAGAAACAACTAGCTCCTTGAAGTTGGTCAAATAGGTCATCAATTCTGGGTAGGGGATACTTGTTCCTAACTGTGACCTTGTTCACCTAATGCCAATCGATGCACATTCTAAGTGTACTGTCATTCTTGAGCACGAATAGCACAAGAGCACCCCAGGGAGAGATGTTGAGTCTAATGAAACCCTTATCAAGAAGATCTTTTAGCTGCTCCTTCAACTCCTTAAGTTCAACCGGAGCCATTTTATAAGGAGGGATGGATATGGGCTGAGTATATGGAATAAGGTCTATACTGAAGTCAATTTTTCGCTCAGGAGGGACTCCGAGAAGCTCTTCAGGGAACACATCTGGAAATTCACTAACAAGAGGGATTGACTGGATAGTTGGGTCTCAGAGTCAAAATCCTTGAACTGAACTAGATGGTAAATACATCCCTTATAAATAAGCTTCCTTGCCTTAAGGTAGAAAATAAACCTACCCTTAGGCGCTGAACTACTGCCCGACCATTCTAGACCTGGCTCATTAGGGAACTAAAACTTGCCGACCCTAGTTCTGCAGTCGACTGAGGCATAACTAGAGTGTAATTAATCCATGCCAAGAGTGAGATTGAAGTCGATCATGTCTAACTCTACAAGGTCAGATGGAATGACTTTATTGAAAACTGAGATTGGGCAATTTTTATACACCCAGCTGGCTTTAACTGACTCACCAACTAGGGTGGAGACTGAAAATGGTTCTGAGAGGACCTCTATACTGATATCAAACTAGATTGCTATGTATGGAGTCACGAATGATAGTGTGGCCCCCAGATCAAGTAGGGTATATATATCTAGATGGAAAAGATGTAACATACCCGTGACCACATCCAGTGAGTTCTCCTGATCTTGATGAGATGATAATGCATAAAAGTGGTTTTGGCATTGACCGCCCTCCGTACCTGATGTTTTAGCCTGCTGGAGCTGCTGAGGTAGTGGATTGTGATCTCCCCGTCCTGTTGATGGGCATTCCTTAAGCCGATGCCCAAGCTGTCCATAACAAAAACAACCCACTCGACCCTAAAGACACTCTCCTGGGTGGTTCTTGCCGCAATTGGGACAAATTGGATACCTGTTACCGGCACTGTAACTCTAGGACTGATAGTCAGATGCTCTACCCCTCAAATCCTGGTGGGACCGAAAGGTAGGGGCGTTGGCTGAGCTGGGTGTTGGGGCTCTTTACTGTTGTTGTTGTGGGCGGCTGTTACTGCCAGAACTCTGGTGGCCATAATCTGATTGGCCAATCCTTGCCCGCCTATTATTTAGCTCCATGTCCCTCAATTTTTCAGTCTCAATCTGCTGGGCATAGACAATCAGGCTGGAGAGGTCGATATCTTTGATCAGCATCGCTATCCTACACTCTTTGAGGACCAGGTTCGACACCCCATTTACAAATATCAGCATGCGATCCCTTGGCTCGGCCACCATCTCTAGAGAGTATTTGGAAAACCTGGTGAACTCCAGAGCGTACTTTTCTACTGTCTGGTTTCCCTGTCTCAGGTTCATGGACTCTGCTATCTTTGCTTCCCTAAGCTCCCGAGGGAAGAATCTGTCCAAGAAGGTTGTAGTGAACTTCTCCCATTCCACCAGTCCTGCTTTCACTGGCCTTCCCTCCTTCCACTGCTCATACCATACTTGGTCTACCCTTTTCAGTTGGTAGGCAGCCAAGTCGGCATTCTCTAAGGGGCTGACGCCTATAATCCGGGTGATCTTTTAATTTCATCCACAAATCCTTGTGGGTCCTCTCCCACCTTAGATCTATGAAAATCCGAAAGGTTCATCCTAGTGAAGTCCCACACTTGGGAAGCTGCTGCAGAACCATTATTGTTGATTGGAACCACCTACTGGTTCACCTTGTTGGTAACAGTTTGAGCGAGCAGCTGAATGGCCGCCGTGAATTCTGCGGTAGACACCGGGTCGTCCTAAGGAGCTACCGGGGCTGGTGGGCTAGGTCGTTGATCATTAGTAGCCCTCCTTTCGTTACCGCATTGTGGAGGCATAATTCATTGAAATGAAGCATAGCATGAGTTAGAAGAATGATTCTGAAACTGAATTTCAACGCACGATAAGGAGTATGAAATAAAGAAAATTTTCCTAATAACATCTCGTAGCCTCCCGTCATAAGTGTGGCGTGCTTCACATCCATGAAGAGGACTCTACTCGATGTGGCTTTTAGACATCCGAGGATACTCTAAACCTAGTGCTCTGATACCAAGTTTGTCATGCCCCAAGCATACACCCTGGACAGAACACGGAACTTGGAGTCACAAGTGACCCCAAGTCAACCCTTAGTCTATCATACATTGGCATTCTGAGTAGCATAAAAATACATACAGAGGAAGTTTAAAGCAAAAATATAAATACTTGAAAGAAATATATCTGGCTCATAATATTTGAAAATATTAGAACAAAGCTACAAGTCTAAAACACCAATCTGAGTTTGGAAGCCACTATAAATAATATGTTGCTGGGACAAGCCCCCAGCTAACTCCAAATCTAAATAAAAAGGAAGGAAAAATATAACTGAAGCAATAAATCTTCGTCCTCAAAGAATGAGGACTCGCCAACTAAAATAGTTGAGATATTCAGTAAGTGATCAGCTAGAGAGACTGAAGCTGAGATCCTGCAACTGTATCATAAAATGATACAGCATAAAAGTATACGGCAGTACTTTGAATGTACTGAGTAAGTGAGAGAAACATAATACAATGGAATCTAAAAATGTTGAACAGAAGAGACATGCAATGACCAACTGAAGCTACTGAACTAAATAACTGAAATAACTGAGATGGTCTAAAAGACCCTGTATGATGGTCAAAGCATGTTCTAAATCTAGAATACTAATCTGAAATGGACTGAACTGACTAGTGGGAGAGTCTATAACTGGCATATAACCACGTGAGCTAGACGTAGAGTTCGATGTATACACCCCATCGGTAAGACCTAATATACCTTTTCAGGGTATAAAGGCATGAATTGGGTGATCACAAGAGTCTGGGACCAATTAGGCCAATAAATATTGTAACCTACGGTGGCACCGTAGTTCTAGGAACCTGAGTGCACTGGAACTCCAGTCTACTCGGTGCTAAGTCCTGCTCCCACTAGATAGTCCTAGACTGAATACTAAGTTGATAGCTCAAAACTGGGGCCCAAGACTAGTCAGAGATACATATCTGAAGGCACCCTTAGAGTCTTATCAGACCAGATTCTGAAACTGGGTTCTAAGACTAGTCAGAGCTGTTTATTTGGAAGCGTCATAACCATCTAAAGAACAAACCAAACTCGTAAACTAGAGTCCTAAGGCTAGTCAGAGCTATTTATCTCAAGTGTCATGACCTCCTAGTGGACCAATAAAACTGAATTCTGAATCTGAATCTGATAACTGGGAGGTACTATTGACACCTCGGGAATTTTTGTAGTCAAACTGATCAGTTAACATTTCTGACTGACATTGAGTAATCTAACATTTTAACTGAACTGCACTGACATTAGTCTAACTAGATTTTCAGCGCCAACTAACATTATGGTAATCCTCAACACTAAAGGAATCAAGCAAAATTCACTATTTAATCACTATTGTAAAATTCTAGATTTTATACGTTCAAGAACTAGGGCTAAATTTCACTTCACAAGAAAAAACATCATTTGAGTCACAAACTGGTGGAAAATATCTATAATTAACATGAAACAATATTCCACATGAGTTAGACAAAGTATGACTAATAATTTTGTAACATTTGATGTTTTTAGGGCTAGAACTGATAGAGAGAAATAGGGAGAAATTTGGGGATACAAGGGAAGAACTATTCCCTTGTTAACTTCCGACATATCTGATAAAGAAATCTGACGAAATTCCTTCAGAATCTGAGGAGAAGTAGACTGACCTAGTTCTTGCTCTGAGAGTTCCTGGGAGAATTTTACGATTTGTTTTCTGAAGGTCTGAATGAGGAATGAGGAAAGAAACCATTTAACCCCTCTAATAAGCCTGAAAATATGCTTAAAATGACGTAATTTAAATTTTAGGAGGGTAGAAAATTACTGAAATACCCTTGAAAACTCGCAGGGAAAAACTGATCGTCAGTCCTCCCGGGTGACCTAATGGGTCATGGTCAGTGACCATGACTTGTGGTCACACTCGTGAGGTGCACTTCCTGTAAAACACTGATGGTCACCATGAGGGACCTAACGACTCGTTACCCTGGTCCACGACTCGTGGAATCATCCGTTAGGTTCACTACTTAGCACGGGGCTCGTAATGGGAGACTCAACAATTCGTTACCTGGTGACCACGAGTCGTTGTCACCACTCGTCAGGTACACTGCCTCAACTCCAAATAATTTTTATCTAAATGACCACGACTCATCCCACAAATTGTGGTGACTGACCATGACTTGTGGGGTCCTTCTGTTAGGTACACTGACTCTTTCCTTCTATTTCTTAATCACCCCTTCCCACGACTGACCTAACGAGTCGTGGGGCCTGACCGTGACTCGTGGTCATATTCGTGGGGAGTCAACTTCCAAAATCCCTTTCCACGACTCATCCAATGACTCACTAGTTAGATGATTCATTCTGAGGCACTTTTGCAGATTTTTCGACTGAGCTCATTTCAAATTCCTGGTTTAGATCTTAGGAATTTTTGGGGGTATTACACCCCTCTTTGTTTATCAATAGCTATCAGAGCAGGTCTCATTCATATTGCTTCACCGTAAGGTGAGAAAAAGATCACATGGCTTCTTATCAAATCCCTGGAGCTATTCTACAAGATGGACACTCATCATCCAGACCACCTTACTTCAATGGTCAATACTACTCCCACTGGAAAGAACATTCCAAAATATTTGTTCAAGCAAATGATTTTCAAGCACGGGTAGTAATCAAGAAACGTCCCAAGCCCATTCCCATAGTAACAAATACTACTAAGACTGATATGGAAACTTTTGAAGTTACCAAGGAACGACAAGAGGTAATCCAAACTATCACCAGAGCTGTTAGCTTGCTTTATTATGCAGTTAGTGGAACAGAATACGACAAGATCTCCACCTGTCACACCGCTAAGGAGATGTGGGACAAACTCGAAGTAACTTATAAAGGCGCCAAGAAAGTGAAGGAAGCTATAATAAATGCACTCGTCAATGAATATTAATTTTTTAAAATGACAGATGAAGAGAACGTTGAATCCATGTTCTCATGATTCAGCAAGATAGTTGGTGAGATAAAATCACTTGGAATGGTATACCCAAATAGTATGCAAGTTAGAAAACTTCTCAGGGGTCTTCCCAAAGCTTGGGAAAAAAGTAACAATTCTTGAAGATAGAAATCTAGAAAAACTCACTTATAATGAGCTTTGAGGAAATCTAATGGCCTACGAGTAGAATCATCTCAACAGATATACCGAGGAAGAAAAGAAGAAGTCGGTAGCTTTCAACGTTGTGCCAAATGATGATGAAAAATAGGAAGAGGAAGACCAGGACATATTAAGCAAAATTGCCCTATGTTAAAGAAAAGAAACTTCAGAAGAAACAACAATTCAAAATCCATGGGAGCATGGAATGATGAAGAAGCCATAGATGAAGAAACTGAAGAAGCCACAAATATCTATTTCATGGCCCTTGAAGGATTAAGCGAGGTAATATCTAACCCTTGTGCTAAGTATCGAGATCTTCAGGACTCCTCGGATTTTTTCACAGATGAACTCCAAAAAATCATTGATGAATATAATAAACTCGGTAAAGAAAAGAAAGATGGAAAATTCTTCTTGAAGCAACTCATATTGAAGTAGACTTGCTTGAAGAAGAACTAGGTGATGTAAAGATGCAATTAAATAGCATCAAGAAATCACCCAGTCGTAGCGTTGTCAACTAAAATAGAGAAAGTTCTAATTACTCTTCCAATAGTTTTTACTCCTCTAGATATTCCTTTTCTCCTGTATTTTATTCTTGTGGTAAAATTGGTCATAAATCCTTTAACTGCAAGTTTTGTAGACCAACTTACTACCGATGGATTTGGAAGAACAAGAATTTGTTACATGATCCTTCTCCCACTAACTCATCAGGACCCAAGAAAACTTGGGTACCTAAAAGAAATTAATTATCTTCTTTTGCAAGAGCAACCAAAAGTAAGCTATAAAAAGGAAATTTGGGTAATTGACAGTGGATGCTCCCAACACATGACTGGAACAAAAGAAAATTTCAGATCAGTTAAGAGAATTGATGGAGGATATGTTAGATTTAGAGACAATGGTAAAGACGAAGTGATTGGAGTTGGATCTATCACCATAAGCCCATCATGTGACCTGATTGAAGTATACCTAGTTAATGGTTTAAAACATAACCTTCTAAGCATCAATCAACTATGTGACGTTGTATTTGATGTGTTATTCAATGCTATCAAGTGCATCATCAGCAATATCTCTAAAAATATTATTCTTATCGGTGACTGTGTGGAAAATATATATATTTTAAATAATGTCGGTGTATCGACTCTAACATGTTTTGCAGCAATCTCAAATGATCCAGGTATCTGGCACAGGAAACTCGGTCACGCAAGCATGTATACTATTGAAAATCTTTCTAAACTTGATTTAGTTCTTGGTTTACCTAAAATAAATTTTTCAAACAAATCTTTGTGTGATATATGTCAACTAGGTAGCAGACCAGATCATCTTTTAAATCTAAAGATATTGTGAGTACTTCTAAACCCCTTGAACTTCTTCATATGGATTTATTTGGTCCTACAAGAACTGCTAGCATTGGCAGTAAGAACTATGCATTTGTTATTATTGATGACTTCTCATGTTTTACATGGGTCATGTTCTTAACTCACAAAGATGAAGCCTTTGCAAACTTTGAAATCTTCTGCAAAAAGGTTCAACGATAAAATGAATACTTTATCACTTCTATTCATAATGATCATGGGCGAGAATTTGAGAATCAAAGAATTCTATAAAAAGCAGGGGTATACTCAGACCTTATCCTCACCCCATACTCCTCAATAGAATGGGGTGGTTGAGAGAAAAAATCGCTCTCTACAGGAAACAACTAGAACTATGTTCATCGAACAAAATCTTACGATCACTTCTAGGCTGAAGCTGTAAGTACAGCATGTCATATTCTTAACAAATGTCTTATTCGGCCTGTTTTGAAGAAGACTCCTATGAACTATAGAGAGGTAAAAGGCTGAATATTAGCTACTTTCACCTATTTGGGTGTAAATATTTTATTCACAATAATGGTGAGGACAATCCTGATAAGTTCGATCTGAGAAGTGATGAAGGTATATTTCTTGGATACGCTCCTCTAAGTAGATCTTTAGAGTTTTTAACAAACGTACTTTATCTGTGGAGGAATCCATTCATGTTGTCTTTAATGATTCTAATCCTTCTCCGAGTACTATTGAGAATGATGTAGGGGAAGATGATGAAACCAGTTCTCACCATATTGAGACATTGAGATCTGAAGAAAGGCATGTTTGTGAAGCATCAAATATGAACCCATCTATGGCAATGAATCAAAGTGAAATAGAAGCCACTGAGTCTTTTAAAGTTTCAAAAATTCTTTGGGAATGGAGAAATGAAACAAGCTATCCTAATGACTTTATTATTGGTCATCCAAATACTCAATGACAAACTAGATCCTCTCTCAAAAATCAATCTTCAATTGCTCTAGTATCTCAGCTTTAACCTAAAAGGATTGAAGAAGCTCTTGTCGACGAATCTTGGTTGAAAGCTATGCAAGATGAACTGGAACAATTTGAAAGAAATCAACTATAGACTCTCATACCTAGACCTTACAATGCATCCATAATTAGGACAAAATAGATCTTCAAAAATAAAATGAACGAAGAAGGTAAAGTAGTCAGAAACAAGGCAAGGTTAGTTGCTTAAAAAAACTCTCAACAAGAAGGTATTGATTACGATGAAACTTTTGCTCCCGTAGCCAGGTTGGAATCAACACGTATCTTATTAATCTATGTTGCTTCCAAACGTTTTAAGATTTTTTAAATGGATGTCAAAAGCACTTTTTTAATGGATTTATTAAAGAAGGAGTATTTTTCAAACAACCTCCTGGTTTTGATAATTCTTCTTTCCCCGACCATGTTTTTAAACTCTCTAAAGCTCTTTATGGTCTGAAGAAAGACCCAAAAGCTTGGTATGAGCGACTAAGTTTTTTTCTTATTGAAAATGATTTTCATCGAGGAAAAATTGACAACACTCTTTTTATTCAGCATTCCTCCTCTAACATTTTAATTATACATATTTATGTATCCGATATCATTTTTGGCAGCTCTAACGCCTCTCTTTGCAAGAATTTCACAAACCTTGTGATAGGAGAATTCGAGATGAGAATGATGGGAGAACTGACATTTTTTCTGGTGTTGCAAATTCTTCAGTAAACTAAAGGAACCTTCATCAGCCAAAAAAACATACCAAGGAGTTGATCAAAAAGTTTGGTTTGGAAAATAGAAAGGTTTTCGGAACTCCTATGAGCCCCTCAATGTATCTGGATGTTGATCCTTCAGGGAGAAATGTAGATGAAAAACTCTATCGAGGAATGATTGGCTCATTGCTCTACCTTATAATCAGTCGACCAGATATCATATTTAGTGTGTGAAAATGTGCCAGATATCATTCGACTCACAAGGAGTCTCATCTGACTGCTATAAAATGAATCATTTGTTATCTCATTCGAGCCCAGGAATTCGAGCTATGGTACCCTCATTCAAAAAATTTTAATCTAATTGGTTGTTCAGATGAAGATTTTGTAGGTGATAAATCTGATAGAAAAAGTACAAGAAGATTATGTCAAATTCATGGAGAAGCTCTTACATCTTGGCAAAGCAAGAAAGAAAATGCAATTGCTCTCTCGGCTGCAGAAGCCAAATACTTTGCCCTCGGAAGTTGTAGTGCTCAATTATTATGGATGAAACATCAATCGTTAGACTATGATCTTAATTATGAAAGTATTCCTATCTTATATGATAACACTAGTGTTATTAGTCTGTCTAAATACATTATGCATCATTCTAGAGCTAAGCATATTGATATAAAGCATCATTTCATTCGTGATCATGTTGAAAATGGAGATTTTTTGTTAGAATTTATTGATACTAAAAATAAATTAGCTAATATTTTTACAAAACCACTTTTGAAAAATAGATTTTGTTTTTTTAAGAAAAAGCCTCGGCGTGATTTCTATTTCCCAAAATTAAATTATTTTCCTTACTTTTTAATTAAGTGATATTTACTTACTATAATTATTTGCATCGCTTCCCCTTCCCTATGTCATTATTACCCGTCCTTTCACTTATGTCCCTTCAAGTCTTTCACCCCTTCACATCCCTCTGAACCGTCGGTTTCCTCCTTTTTTTAAAACTCTCATCTCCATTGTTCCTCATCACTCATCTCTCTCTACTCTCAACTCTCTCATGGAGAAAATTCCTCCTAAAGGATCTTGTTGTTCAAGCAAAAGGCTAAAGAGTTAAACTCTTTCCCCATCTCATGTCGAGATTTCTGACTCATCCTCCAATGAATGTCATGAATCCGCCTCCTCTCTCAAAAAATCCTCTTCCTCTGTTCCCAATAAGGGAAAAACCGATTCATCTGTCTCGTTTGATTTGGATGACATGCAAAATTTTTGGGGTATTTTCGAGAAAGAAAAATTCATTGCCTTTAAAGATCGACCGTTTGCTCATGGCCGAGTCATCTGTCTTGAACAACTTGAAGAATCTTATTTCTCTGTAAGTCATCTTTTCACCATTCAAGGATTGGATAGTTTGTTCCTCTTGTGTGCTAATGAAGCAGTAGAAGAACCCATCAGGATGTTTTATGAAAATCTCATAATAAGTAATGACTCTGGTGATCTGGAAACTCTGGTGCTGGGAAAAAGAATCATCCTAAGTCACAGTCTTTTAGAAAAAAAATTTAATGCTCACCTCTCTAGATACATACCCTTCTTTTATGGTTCCTGGCCAGACAACTTTAAGGTTTCCCTTGATGAAGGAAAATCCTTCGTAGCTGATGATGGTACCTTGCTTACTGATTTCAGACCTACCACTATTTGTTTTGAAAATCAAATAATTGCTCATATCGTGGCCACAACACTTCCCCCCAGGAAAGGCTCTTTGAGCACTCTGACTACACGAGATGTGTTCGCTGTCTACTATCTTTTGAAGAAGCTGAAGATAAACTGGCCAGAATGGATTTTTAGGTTTCATTCTAGAAAGCTGCCAAGACCCTGGCGGTAACACCAGCCTTCCCTATAGGATGATCGTGACTCGGATAATAAAAGCCATAGGTGTTGATGTATCAATTTTTCCTGTGAAATAAATCTCCTAAACCTACAATGATCGAGCCTTCTCCACTATGGGTTATGTTCTAGATGAAGGAGTCTGAGTAAAGAAAGCAAGCTACAAACCCAAAGTCAAACATGCATCTCCTGAAGGTCCGAGCAGTGTCAAGTTGGATGAAGCTCAAGGTGCTGCTATCCACTCTCTCTTATCTGAAGCCTAGGAAATCAAACAGTCTCTTGGTGCAGTGGTAGGTAACCTGCACAAGGGCATTGAACTTCTGGGGAAGCTGTCCGCCGATATGACAAGTCTACAAGCCCAAATTTCTCTCATTCAAAAGGAAGGGGTAAAATCCTTCAACCTGGTGCTCAAGCAAGTTGACTTTGTTACTTCCCGAGTTGAAGTCTTAGACAATGAATTAGTTGTTGTCGTTCAGAACTCCTACTCCTCTCTCTCCACTCGCATTGAAAAATCTTATCGCTCCTTGTCTGAGTGTATTATAAATATGCTGAAGTACTTTCTTGGTCGTAGTTAACTCTTGGTGTTTCTGAAATCCTGCTTTTTGAACTCTCTTCCCCTACTTGGGCTATGTCTTTGTGTCCCTTTTTCTGATGAAGGGGGAGGACTTGTCTTGTCTAGTATGGGTGATTAGTGATTAGTCCTTGATGTTTGGTTTTGATTCTAGATGTTAATGGTTCAGATGTTTTGATGTCTTATGCATATATCAACTAGTTTTGAATGTCTCATTTTTTTCATCATTTTTTTAAAGATCTGACTTATTTTTCACTGTTACTTTATATGGCACAAAGAAAATTGCTTATAACACACTCTTTCAAGTCCGTTAAGACAACATATGCAAAATGAACAACATGTATCAAGTGAGGGGGAGAACACTCAGAGCAACATGCGTCAAGTAATGGGGGAGAAAACCAAACAAAGATCGCATATTCAGGGAAGTGTCTCTAAATCACATCCCCAGAATTGTCATCATCAAAAAGGGGGAGATTGTTGTACTAAAATCGATTATATTATTTTAATAATGACTAATGAATTCTATTTAATGCGAGACAAAAAGGGACCGCAAGAAAAGAAACTAGAAAATCCACTATTAAAGGGAGGACTCAAAGTCAATTAGCTGCAAGGAAGGACCGTGAAGCGAAATATTGGAACATCCCAAATCAACAGAGGTCAAGATATCCTATATGAATACGTATCAATCGCCTACATGATGTGTCATGAATTTACGGCACTAGCGACGCTTAAAACTTGATGAATGTGCATGACTTTAGGTACATTTATGTTGATATGATGCATTTTGGTAGTTTTGTAGGTAAAACGGGCTGTAGGAATAAAAGTTGAGAAAAAAAATTGAACACAGAAAAAAGATGCCTCAGACGAGCTGCACTACGGACTGTTGGTCCTTACCACGGGCCGTCCTATTTAGTTGTTGCATGTAATTCAGAGAAGGTGTTAAGCAGAGTACTAAAAACGGTTGAAACCCATGGATAATACTAGTTTACAATGGGCCATTCTGATCGACTGTGGGAAGATATAGAAAAGAATGTCAAACTTAAGTCTCATATGACGGATGGTTCCTACAGATCATGTGAACTTACAACAGATTGTCTTGTCCGATCATGGAAAGAATCAGAGAAATTGACCAAGAGCAGTCTGCATATAACGGAGAAATAGGACGGGTCGTACTTTCTAAGGACGGGGCGTTTTGAGTGCTCGTACCTTTAGGTTCAGAAACAATGATCAGGAGGCCAGGAAACAATAAACAGGACCAACGGCTCGTAGGATCTTACAACGATCCATAGTTTGAAGCAATATGCTGAAAGGAGACAAGTCTGAGGGAAGCAACAACCAGAATAATGGAAACTCTAACGATCCATTAAAACTACCAACGAACCGTGGTACCTGCCGACACCAGAATCCTAGTTTATTTAGTAAAGGATTTGTTTCATGTCTATAAATAATTTGTTTACGTTTGTTTTACAAGTTACGAAATTTTACAGCTTTGAACAGTAATTTTGGGTGTTGTTAATGATTATTCTTGGTTCAAGAAACAAAGTTTGTAATTTTGTTCTTGATTTTGGGAATCAAACAACATTGGAGTTTTGTTCATCGGTTTTGGAGTTTTATTCAATTCACGTGGTTTTCTTCTACGAATTTTTGTAATTTATAATTATGATTTCTTTTATAGTTTGTGATTGTGATATTTCAAATATGAGTAGCTAAACTCATAACTAGGGTTGTGGAAACCATGATGAATTAACACACATAGGTAACACACTTAGTGATTCTTTAACGGAGTTTAATGCAGGTATTGTTTTTCTCTTCATTTTAATTATTTTAACGGTTGCAAACGTTGGAACTTGCCTTATTCTTACTTACCGGATCAAGGGGGTAGTGAATGGAAAAAGGGATTAACAACGGATAATTGAGGCTATCAACCCTCATCTAATAGCTTGAACTTGTCGGGGGATAGCTAATCCGATATTAAAAGTAAGGGTTAATTAAGCATACACCCATATATGGACCAAGTTGCGTGGTGATAATCATCTAGATAGGGGACCAACCATTTAGGTGAACCTAACTTATCAATATTGCATGCTAAACACCGGGATAGATCACTAGTGTAAAATCCTTGTGGTTATGAAGTCATGAGGAATACAATCCTAGTCAATTCGTTGATTGAATACAACCAAAAATTGATTTAAGCATCTACTAGTCTTTACTCTTGTTTATTATTTTATTCAATCCTTTCCCCCCTAGGAAATAAGTAAGCCGAAAGTAATAGCTAATTACATTAACTCAAGTTCTTTCCATATTCCCAGTGGGATCGACCTCAACCTTTGTTGGGTTCTATGTTTGATATCGACCACTTTATATCTCAATTGTGAGGTGTAATTTGGGCGACATCAAATTTTGGCGTTGTTGCCGAGGAATACCACCAAGGCTTTTGTTAATTGTGTTTGTTTTACTGTTGGTTCTTATTTCCTTTTTATTTTTCTTTTGTTTGTTTAATTTTTAACAGGTCTTAGGTTCCTGCATGCCCAGTACTAGGAGCCAAGGAAAATGCCTAGTTCAAATCAATCACGAACTTGAACAAACACTGAGAAATCTGAGAAGAATGGCCAACATACAAGAACAAGAGACAGTGGACCAAGCTATAGCCTGAATGTTGGCCGAGGAACAAGCTTGGGAAAGAGATAGAGAGCTAGAAGGGTTGCTGAAGAGAAATGCCTAGCTGATGAAGCAGAGCAAGCTAGAAGGAACAGAGGTCCAGATCAGTAGAGGCACCGGTATTTCGATGAGGATGATGATGTTGATATTGACGAAGTTGGTGCCACTGGAGATATTTTCCCGCCCCCTTTGCCTGCTGGGGAAAATTTTGATATTACCAGTTCTATGATCCAACTGCTCAACATGAAGGGGATATTTGCGGTTCATACAACTGATGATGCACATACTCACTTGAAAATTTTCGTGGGTATCTTCAAAGCTTATAAACAACCTGGAGTGAGTTAGGATGCGATTCGACTGAGGTTATTTCCCTATTCATTAGGGAGTGAGGCAATGCTATGGTTTGCAGAACTGCCCAACGATTCTATCACTACATGGAGGGAGTTGAAAAGAGTTTTTCTTGAAATATTGTTCCCACCTTCCAGAGCCTTGCAGTTGACAGATGAGATATACTACTTCAGGCAGTTAAATTCTGAGGCACTTCATGAGACATGGTTGAGGTTCAACAAGAAGCTTAAAAGGGTTCCCAACCACAGGATCACAGAAGATACATTTCTGGAAATTTTCTATAGATCTTTAAATGCTAACACCAAGGCGGTGGATGATACCGTGTCTAGAGGATCATTCATGAGTCACACTTATGCTGAAGCTGATCAGCTACTTGACAGAATCACTAAAACCAACCGTGCATGGCACACAAAAGAATCGGAGATTCCGATTGGTTCTTATGCGATAGGTATGTCTGCGGAGCAGAGAAGGAAGGATCAAGAGCGAGATCAAGATATTTCTGAAATAAAGACCACAATGGGGTTGCTTTCTAAGAATTTGATGGAAGTCAGAGCTGAAAATGTTACACCCCGTAAGATTCCCGACACCTATATGGCCTATTCGCGCGTGGGTTAAGCATATTTGAAAGCCATACGTGCTAGAAAAAGGCCCGGGAAAAAGATCGGATGTGAAACCTGTCGAACCATCACGGAAGAAGCCGGGGCAGAGCCCCTCCGCGATGGCACCATGTCACGGAGGCGGGGCCACCACGTTGGCTCCGTGAGACGTTGGGCCTGTCCAGGCCCAAGTATATAAAGCCCCCACTTTGGTTTTTAAGTTCATTACTCATATTAAATTTCCAGAAAACGCAGCGAACAGAGAGAAGACGAAGAGGGTAAGAAAATATCGTCCGATTACGCTGCCAAAC
>JACEIK010016189.1:0-16272 GCA_018107945.1 Datura stramonium
ATTGCTTTCTCAAGCCTTTGCCCAAGCTAACGTAAATGCTTCTATGGTGATCAATCATAAAAACAACCAACAATATAAAATGCAAGACGAAAACAACAATCAATAACTTAATTCCAAAACAATTTCATAAAATCACAATCATAATTCATTGCTTCAACCCTAGAGGAAGGGTTCTAGACATTCATGTTTGTAAAACTACACTACACTACTTCTACACTAACATACTTACAAGAATTTGGTAGATGAGAAGGGAATTTGCCAAACCCTAGATGAGTTCTCCCACTTCTCCTAGATAAGAAGGGAATTTGCCAAACCCCTAGATGAGTTCTACTTCTCCCTTCAATTCTAGGTAGCCTTCCAACAAAATCGTGACATAAATGGAATTAGGAGCTAAGGGACCTATTTATAGTAAATGGAAAACGTGCACAATTTAGCCTGTCATGGAACGGCTCCGTGTCACGGAAAGTGTATCGCGGAACACCGCTCCTTGACACGGGAGGTAACGCGAAGGCTCTGAAATCACCCAAAAATCGACTTAAGCAAGACTCTTGTCGCATTGGCAACGCAGGTCACGCCGCTGGGCGCCGCGATGGCACTCCTCTCCGGCGCGGTGATGGCATGCCGCGGGCACGTTGCTGGCGCGTCGGTGCACACCGCTTGCCGCATCTGCTCGCTTGCTTGGCATCGGTGTGGCACGGCGCTGGGCGAGGCACACGCACAGCGTGGCACGCTGCCTGGCACGGCACACGCACAACGTGGCACGCCGCATGGCGCGCCATCCTTGCCATGGCCTACTCCTTGTCGACTCTCTTTGCCCGTTGCTTCCGACTCCATTCCTTTTCTTCACCAATCCTATAAATTAGTTCCTCCAAATATTTGAACCCTACAAACAAGGACTAATCATGTTGGTTAGCACATATATTCACATTTATGTAGAATTACATGAAAATGTATAAAGTTACTTAGCTAAACAAGACTAAACTAAGTTATAAAGCATTACCAGCATGATATTTTGCCCGAGATCATTCTCTTTTTCTTTCACCGCGACAATTAGGGCATCGCGCTACAAATTCTGACATACTCTTTTTCATTCCCGACCACCAGTAAATCTCTTTTATGTCTAAATACATCTTTGTAGGAACCGTGTGCAAGAATATCAAGAGTAATGTACCTTGCCCAAATCTACTGGCGAAGTCCTACCGCGTTCGGAACACGAGGCGACCCCTATATATCAAACCTCCATCTTCGCTTACCTTGAAATCTGTTACTTCCCCTCGCTGAACCTTATATCTGAGCTAAACCAGGTTAGGGTTTTCGTACTGCCATTCTTTCACTTCCATAACTAATGATGATACTCATATTCTCCAATTTATTGCTCAACTATCTCTTGAATCTACTATACGGACGGTCAAATTGGCTAACTGATGTAGTTCTCGAGCCAGTTCCTGTTCGGTTTCAAATATGCCAGACTTCCCATGGATTTGCGACCGAGGCATTTGCCACAAACATTGGCTCTGCAGTGGTATAAATATTCACATCATAGTTTGTAAACAATTCTAACAGAGACGCTGCTGCGTATTCAATTCTTTCTATGTGAAAATGTACCAGAGGCTTTTATGATCAGTAAAAATATCTACATGAACGCCATATGATAGTGCCTCCACATTTTCAAGGCATGAATTACCGCGCCAAACTCCAAGTCATGGGTGGGTAGTTCTTTTCATGCTCCTTCAACTGTCCGGAGGCGTAAGAAACATTTACCATGTTGCATCAGAACACATCCTAACCTGACACCCGACGCATCGCAGCACACCGCACAACCCTCCTCGATCCTTCCGGCAAGGCTAATACCGGTGCCGAGGTCAATTTGTTTTTCAACTCCCGAAAGCTCTGTTCACATGCTTCAAATTCCAGTTGAAATTTAGCTTCTTTCCAGAGTTAACTTGGTCAAAGGCGCCTCTAAGGTGAAAACCTTCCACGAACCTTATGTAATATCTGGCTAACCCCAAGAAACTACGCACTCGGTCAGCGTGGTAGGTCTGGGCCATGTTTTTACCGCTCAATCTTCTCCGTGAATCTACCTATATACTCAAAGATTCGACACAATGTGGCCTGAAAAAGGCCACCTGATTCAGCCAAAATTCACATTTAGAAAGCTTCACATACAGATGGCGATTCCTGAGAGTTTGGAGCACTGTTCATAGATGATCTCGGGTGATCTACCTTGAATGGGAATATTACACCAGAATATCATCAATAAATACTATCACAAATAGGTCCAGATACGACCCGAAGATGCCGTTCATCAAGTCCATGAACACTACAGAAGCATTTGTTAGCCCGAAGACATAACTAGGAATTCAAAGTGGACGTACCTGGTCCTAAGAAAGCAGTCTTTGGAATATCCATCTCTCGAACTCCGAACCTGATGGTACCCTGACCTTAAGTCAATTTGAGAAATACTTGCCCTCTCGTAGCGGCTTTCAAACAAAATCACTATTCTAGGAAGTGTACTTATTATTGACAAAGGACTTTATTTAGCCGCCGGTAATCTATACACATATGGAGGGAGCCATCCTTATTCTCACAAACAGAATTGTGCACCCTACAGTGAAGTACTCAAATTCTGATAAAGTTTTTATCTAACAGATCTTTTAACCGCTCCTTAATTCTCCGAGCTCAACAGAGCTATTCGGTATAGAGGAATAGATATAAGCTGAGTACCGTAATAAATCAATTCGCAAAATTGATCTCCGCTCTGGGGAATACCAGGTAATCATCTGGGAACATATCTGGAAATTCATTGACAGAATGGACCGGAGAGTCGGAGATTCTTCTTGGACATCCCGAACCTCCGGCAATATGATAAATGCCATCCTTTCGTTATCAATTTTCTTTCTTGAAGATAGGAAATAAACCTACCTTTTGGCGTAGCTGCACCACCTTTCCACTCCCATACAACCTCCCCTGGAAAGTGGAATCGGACAGTCTTGTTCCAACATTCAACATTGGCATTGCATGGCGCCATCCAATCCATACCCATAATTGTGTCGAAGTCAATCATTTCTAGTTCTATCAAATCTGCTAAGGTTCGATAACCAACAACCTCATCAAAAGGCATCCCCGGTAGACCCTCTTGGCTATGATAGAGTCATCGATGGGTGTAGACACTGAAAAAGGTCGTTAAAGAGATTCTGGCGTAATATCGAACTTTTGGGTTACTAATGGTGTGACATAAGAAAAGGTGGATACTAGATCTATCAATACATAAACAGAATGAGAGAAAATGTCCAGCATACCTTTCACCAAAATCCGCCATGACTTCCCGACTCCCGTCTGTCCCTGTGCAAAGCATAAGTGCGATATGGACCGGTACCTGAGCTAGATGCCCTTAATCTGCCTCAGCCTCTGTCGGTTGGAGCTGAGGGCCTATGCCCCATTGGAGACTTGGGCACGTGACCCTACCGAAGATCTATCTTGTTGGTCCGGATCACTCTGACCCCCGGCTAGACAATATCTTATCTGATGACCTTCCTATCTATAGTATAACATGTTGTGGAACCATACTGCATGCCCCAGAGTGACGTTGACTGCAAACAGTGGGAAAAGGCATGGGGTGAATCTACTCACTCCACTCCTCTCTCGTCGCTGTGAACCTACCGATCATGAGCCTCGTCGGGCCGTAATCGCCCGACGACTCAGTCCAATCCCCGCCATTGTGGGGGTGGGGGTCTGGGTGGTCTTTCTGAAAATTGTGGCCTGGGTCCACCCTGAACTCCACCTTCATACCATGTCTGTCTGTACTGCGTGTACCGATTTTGTACCCTTCTTATCTCCCGTTGACGCCGTTGATTCCTCTGGAGTTTCCGAGAAAACCCCCCGAACACAATTTCAATATCCATGTCCTCTCGTAGAGTGTCCGTAATAGAAGCCCTACATATTCTGATTCAACCCTACAATAAACCGGATGCACCTTATTCGGCATGGTATCTACAAAAGCTGGTGCATATCGTGCCAAGGAGTCAAACCTCGTAGGCATACCGGACACCGATCAACCAGCCTACTCCGAATTTCCCGTGGCAAGTAGTGATCTAGAAAAGCCTCTAAAAGCTAGGCCAAGTCGGAGGGAAACACCTCCTAGACCTCCCGCCTGTACTACGAACTCGATGTCCCGTAGCCGACTACCGCTAACTCCATCGACTGCGGTGTATCATGCATCACCTTGAAAATACGCTGCATATGATCCAAGAAATCCTGAGGGTCCTCCGCCGCCCGATCCGTCCCCGTGAACCGCGAGGGACTCAAGGCGAGAAACTCCTGCACTGAACTACTGTGTCCTTCGAGGAATTTTCACTGAAATCCCACTAGCCGATGATGTGTAGCCACTATCCGAGGTGTAGCATAACAACAACACTCCTAACTTTGATCCGATGGTACTAGTATAGAGACTGCTAAAGGCGATGCCGTCACATTTTCCACTCTGGAGGGTTCTGACGTGGTGGAGAGTGATGGGGAGATCGAGATGAAGTCTCCTCGCTCGCATCGGGTCGACTCAATGAGGAACTCCCGCTAGTTCCTTCCCCTACCGTAACATCCAATCTCCTACTACCATGGTATGTCGCGGGTCAGTCATTTCTCTGTAGATAAAAGCATCATGGTGTTTAGGACTACACCCTATACTATACTGGATATGAAGAAAGAGTAACCATCCTGTCATGCCTCGCATCCTCGCGTTCTACAGAATGTGGTACAACACACCATACACAAGACTCTACTTGTTCTGCCAGACCCGGGGATAAGACTCGCTCCGATACCAAATTACAGTCTTAGGTGTGAGTGTTTCTCCCTTTGAGTTCTCTGAAATTGCGAGTTTTTTTGCCGAATTATTCAGAGTTAAATTGTAGCCATTAAGTATTAAAAGTTATCATTTTTGCCGAGTTTATTATTGAAATTAACCTCATTCTCCCGTATCAACGCTGGTAATTGGATAGAACTACCGGTAATAGTTAAGATTCGCCGGTTAAATGAAATTCGGCACTGAGGTATGTAAGGTTATCCTTTCGGCAAGTTACATTCGTCAAAGTTAATAATGACTTTTGTATCTGTAGTACTTAAGAGTAAACCTATGTGGTCAGCTGTTATGAACCTGATTGAGACGATAGTGATAAAATAGTAACCTCGTCGAGTTAACCCTAGCTAGATTGGTTTTGCTTTCAACGTTGGGTTGTCAGATGTTGTTCCATATTGAGTTCTATTAAACTGAGGCCGCGAGGGTAATATTGAGTTTCATCAAAGTGAGGTCACGAGGGCCATATCGAGATCCATCGATAAGGTCGGGAGGGCCATCTTGAGTTACAGCATGCTTACAAACCATTAGTAGTCGATAGCAAGAGTGGACATTGTTTGTACTTGCTGGGGCTTATGGGGGCCTGCAGTACGTTATTCTGTGTTGTTTGTACCTTCCAAGCTTATAGGATCCATTAGGTTCTTGTTTGTAAATATAAACTCTGTTAGTTAGGCGCCTCGTATGGTAAAGGTTTTCGTGTTAAATTCTTTCTCTTCCTTGATTACTCTAGTTTTACCAGCTTTTAGTTAGTTATTACTTTGTTGGCTTTCATATTCGGTACATATTGTATTGACGCCATCCGTAAGTGCACCGCATTACTACTGGGCAGGTGCGGATAGACATAATCAAAGACCTTCCTAGCTTTCAAAATTACGTGAGTCAAGAGTACAATAGTCCCTTCCTCCCGAGCTAATAGTTAGAAGGTATTGCTCATTTTGTTGTATAGTTTATGGGCAGGCCGGGGCCCTATCTCGGGAACATTGCCCACTCCTGTAGCTTCTGCATTGCCGACTTCCAAAGGGTTTGTTTTGTTGCTGGCCATGTGGGGCCCATATATGTTTTATTTCATGTCATGTCCGTGTTGGGCCACGTTTAGCTGTTAGTTAGTGGACTTGTTGGCTATCGTATAGTTGTAGTCGCCTGATTTTTATTCCGCTAAAACTAAGCAAAGATGGTGGTCTTGTCGGCCCGCATAGGATTCCCTTTTATTGCTTGTTGTTGGTTAGCTGTTTTCTTTTATAGGTGACTATACGGTCTTTTCGATCTGAGGTCAGTGGTTTACAGCGAGATATAGCCTGCTGTTTTCTTGAATGAAGCTATGTGCACACACCCGCACGTGCATGCTTCCAGACAGGTCAGTCGAATTCCAAAGGTGGCACTAGGTGCTAGTCATACTCCAAAGGTGGGGCATGACAAACTTGGTATTGGAGTAGGTCGATCATAGGGAGTCTCGTAATGCTTCAAGTAGAGTCTTGTCTATGGATGTGTTGTGCACCACATTCTATAGGCAGGATGCTATGAGGCATAATAGTGTGCTTACTCTTCTTTTTCCTCCAAACAGGCTATAGAGTCATGGCCGTATAGGTGACTTCAAGCTATGTTATTCTATTTATTTACAGAGCAAAATGTCTGACGCACGATGGACTCCGCGACCGGGTCAAGATCTAGATATGGCAGTGGGAGAGGGCACTAGTAGGGGCCCCAGTAGAGTCGGCTTGATCTGAGTAAGACAAAGGAGATACTGTCTCAATCTCCCCAACACTCACCACCGCACTCGCATCCCAAGCAAGGAGAGACACACACACCCTAAGCCATTCCCGTGCCATTAGATCAGAGCTCAGAGTGAATTTTATATGTTGGCTTAGATGATGGCTGCCCAACGTCGGGCTCTCACTGCAGTACTAGCTAATGTTGAGCCCACTGAGGGGCCCGAAAGTTCGAGAGTTCGTGAGTCCTGGCCTTGAGTCCCCAGAAGCCATCAGATAGATCATAGAGAGGGACCTCTGTAACTTCATAGACTCACCGCAGAGAATATTCAAAAAGGGTCATGCATGCCTCATCTACTTAATTAGTTGAGTTAGCAGTATTCAAATTGTGAGATATAGTAGTTTTGTGGTACGAGAGCTGGGAAAGACCTGAGGAGTAGTTTCGCATCTAGAGCAGGGCAGAATGAGTGTCGAGAATATGCATTGAGGTTTGACTCCTTAGCAAGATATGCGCCCGTTTGCTCACACACTATGCTGCAAGCGTGGTGCACCGGTTTATTATGGGACTTGAAGCGTAATATGTGGAATCTTGCATTGTAGCCACCCTGCGAGAGGATATGGATATTTTACAAATTCAAGCTTTTTCTCGTAATATAGAGGTTTTACACCAAGACGTATTCTATGGAAAGGTTAGGTTAGGGAACATCGTCGAAGGGCTAGGCCCACAGATTTTCAGGCAGACTTTCAGGGCGGGCCCATGCCCCATTTCTCAAGTAGGCCACCTAGGCTCCCCATTTTGTAAGCAGTGTGGACAAGTAGACTACCATCGGAGGCCGTGCCCTCGACGGCAAACATGAGGCACTGTGCCTGGGCAGCTACAGAGGGGGCCAGGACTTATAGAGTTAGCAGTACCCCGATGTAGTAATTTGCCATAGGTAGCTTCTAGGAAGGTGCGGTATGGTTCCACCGCCTGTTATACTTGCAGGCAGGAGGGACACATGACGAGAGATTACCTGACTAGATGCTAGAGTGGCTAGGACCAAGAATAGATCCTCGCAGTGCTCCGTATGCCCAAGACCTTCTGCAGCATAGGCCCTCATCTCCAACTGACAGAGCCGAGGTAGAGCAGGGGCATCCAATTCAGGGTAGCGGTCATGATCGTACATATGCATTACCAGGGCGAAAGGAGCCGTAGTCATCACTAGATGTAGTGATAGGTACATTAGATGTTTTCTCACTCAGCTTATGCTTACAGATCCGGGCTCCACTTTACCGCATGTTACTCTCCTGTTATGTCAAAAAGTTTGATATAGTACCAGAGTTGCTTCAGAGACCCTTTTCAATGTATACCCTCATTGGTGATCATTATCGCTAAAAGAATTTACCGGGTGTGGCAAGAGGAGATCATTGTCGCGACTCCGCAGATCTAAATGTAATTAGAAATGATCGATTTTGATGTGATTATGGGTATGGATTGGTTGGCACCATGTTACGCCACTATAGAATGTTGGACAGAATTGTTCCGATTTCACTTTCCAGGGCAGGCGTGAGTGGAGGTAATACAACTATGCCAAAAGGGAAGTTTATTGATCCTGCAAAATAGCGTGCCCAAGTGATGCTTTATAACTTGATTTAGTCTTGTTTAGTTAATTAATTATATACATTTTCATGTGATTTTATATAAATGTGAATACATGTACTAACCAACATGAATAGTCCTTGTTTTGTAGGTTTCAATGAATTTGAGGAACTAATTCACAAGTTGGTGAAGTAGAGAATGGAGTCGGAGCAACGTGCGAAAGTCGGCAAGGAGCATGCCTTGGCAAGGCTGGCCACGCCAGGCAGTGTGCCACGCTGTGCGTGTGATGTGCCCAGTGCCACGCCAATGTCATGCCAGGTACGTGAGAAAGGCAAAGATGCGCGTATGGCTGCACGCCAACGCCGTGCCACGCTGTGCCGCCCGCGCGCCAAGAGCATGCCATCGCGCTACATTGGGCAGCAGGTCACGCCGCCAGCGCGTGCGAAATCTCGGCAATTTTGGCATCCTGAGGAAATTTCCAGAGAGCTCTGCTACCTCCGTGTCACGGAGGTAGTGTTTGGTGGATACACTCCGTGACACGGAGCCATCTCCACGATGTGCTAAATTTTGCACGATTCTCATTTACTATAAATAGGTCCCTAGCTCCTAAAATCATTTTGTAACGATTTTATTCTGGAAACCACCTAGAGAGAAGGGAGAAGTGGGAGAACTCATCCAGGGTTTGTCAAATTCGCTTCTCTTCTACCAATTCTTGTAAGTATGTTAGTTTAATTGTTTTTCCTTGTAATTTTATTGGGACATGAATATAGAACCCCTACTCTAGGGTTGAAGCCTTGAGTTATGATTGTGTGTTTTTACGAATTTATGTTGGAATTAAGTTATTGATTGTTGTTTTGTCTTGCATTCTGAATTATTGGTTGTTTTTATGATTGGTCACCACAAAAAAACAGACACGTTAAATCCTTAGGCATATGTCAGATAGCATTTACCCCAGGCCAGACATGAGAATGTAGGAGCATGATTGTATCTCACGGTATAATTTGTGTTAGGATAGAGATATACTTAATGCCTTGCTTGGTTGATAAAATGGGATGAGATAGAGACCAACTTAGAATTATCACATCACCACTCGAAGAAGTAGTTATGAGGCTAAGTTGAGTCGAATGATTAGGTGTACGAGAGTCCCTAATCATATCCACGTAAACCACATCCACGTAATTAATTGCCAACGAACTAGAAATATTTCTCAAGCCCACAATGTTGTAGTGAGGCTAGTTTGTCGCTTAGAGGCTCGAAAGGCCACATGAACATGCAATTTAACTACATGAGACCACAATTGATAGTTTCATACTTAAACCATTGCAAATCGAGTACTTACATTATCCGATTTTAACCCTATGTTGCTCCTAGAGTGAATCTTGTAGTATTTCATTGACCAAAAATTAGACTAATTAATCTCCTCGAAACTTTCTATAATCAACACTTGTTGCATTTAATATCACACTTGAACTAGATAGATAGCTGAATTGGTCAAGTTCCTGTGGGTTCGATACCTTGCTTTAAAGAGCCACTATATTACTTGCACGACCCGTACACTTGCGGGACCGAACAGTTTTTGCGCTGTTGGACTCATAAGTTTTGCTAATTTATCTATTTTTGTGTGATTTTTAAATTTCCTAATTTGCTGAGAAACTTAATCTTAGTCCGATTATTTGCAGGTGACAAAGTTGTCCTCTCGCTGAGTCACAAAACAGAGAGCTTGTGGAACCGTTGCTTGAATCTGAACATTAAATCCATTTGTGCAGGAGAGTAGCTCTAGAGCAAAGCTGAAGAGACTTCAAGAAAAGGTACAACAACAATTCATCTGTGGGACAAGCACAATTGTCAACGGAAGCAATGGTAGCCCGACTAGTCTGCCATGGCAATACCACAAGCGATGAATGTGAACCTAGGCATCTGCAAACCGGAGCCCGGAGGGAACTTTGAATTTAAACAACATGGTGCGTACCAAGCATTCTAGTGGAATAATCTAATCGGGATGGCACACAGGACCCAGAATGCTTACATAAAGCTTTCTGTGAGATTAGTGACACGTTTGTCCCCACCCTCGGCGTATCCACAGATTATGTCCGACTAACCTCTCACATTTTCATTTTTGGGAGAGGCAAAGAAGTGGTTGAAGGTCGAGCCACCAAACTCCATAACTTCGTGGAATGACTTTTCTAAGAAGTTACTTATCGATCTTCTTTCAAAAGATCACAGAAAGGTGAAGTGAAACGCTCAGTTTCAAACAGAAGCCTGATGAGAATTTATTTGGCTTGGGAAAGGTCTGGGCCATTGCTGAGACTGTCCCCATCACCATAAATCAAATGAAGTGCTGTGCCATACCTTTGTATAAAGCATAGACCACACAAAAATATTACTACACTCTGCATCGGTGGGCAAGCCTTGTAGAAGACGTATGATGAGTTGTACACTTTGTTGAACAGAATTGCTCAAGGAAATCTAGAGGGCACATCGAGTCATCGAGGGAAGGAAAGAGATCGGGTTGATAGAGGTAGATGGACCGAATGCCTTGGCAGCCACAGCTTAGCTTCGTTCCAGCATCATGATGACTCAGTTCAATAAATCCGAGTATGAACCAACAACAGGGCCAGGTGAATGCAGTTCAGCATGCTCCTAGTTGGTACGAAATTTGTGGTATCATCAGTACAATGCAGAATCAAGGGAGCTAATCCGGAATCGGGCCAATTTCATTGGAATTGTGCATAGGAACAATCAGGGAATTTTGAAACAACTCCAAAGCACTGTAAATAGCAGTGGCCACCCGAATTTTTCTTTTTGGGTGGGAATCAAAAGAAAAGACAAGAACCTCAACAACAACAGTATCAAAGCAGAATAGGTAGAATGATGGCCGCTGAGCAAAGCAGCACAGGAAACATTGCAGAAAATCATGAGACCTGCACTAAGTAGTTTTAAAATCAAGCGAGGATGGCAATAGACTTAAAGAATCGCAAGTCAATTCGCAATCTTGAAAAACAAGTGGGTCAGATAGCAACTGCTCAAACATGAGATCACAGTGGGGATTACCAAGTGACATAGATCCTAACCCCCAACAGATCACTCACCACTAGTGAAGCGGAAAGCAATTAGCTGGATGCAAAGTGCCTAAAGAGCCGAGAAAGGAGGTAAGTACCCGAGTTGGTTAGACCAGGACCATCCACCGACACTAGAGCAAACCAGAGTGTTGGGAAATAAAATGCACAATTTTCATTGCAGCCAGCACAAAGACCACCACCACCATTCCCTCAAAATCTCGGGAAGAGCATTGAGGATGTTTACCAAAAAGTTCTTTGAGAGTTTCAAAGAACTTCAAATAAATTTGCCTCTTATTGATGTATTGCAGGAATGCCCAAGCATGCTAAATACTTGAAGGATGTGATGGCGAACAAAGTTAGATTGGTGGAAGTCCAGACTGTAGCACCGACCGAGAGTGCAGCACACAGGTATTGAGCAAAATTCTAAAGAAGCTCAAAGAGACAAGGAGGGCTTTACCATCCTTATACAAATTGGTAAAGCTGATTTGCTACTAGTTTGTGTGATTTAAGGAAGCGCTTAACCCGATGCCCCTATCTTTGTTCAACACCGAGTTGGGAATTGGTGTCGAAACTGAGGCTAACGAGGTTGATGCTGCAAATTGGATGATAAGTCGCGAGTGACACCTGATGGATTAATAGAGGACCTTCTCATCAAAGTAGGTTTGTGATACCGCTATTTTATTGTCTTGAGATTCTTTCGTGTTGATGACCAAAATTTTAATCTTGGGACGACCATTCTTGGCCACCGGAGGAGAGGTAATTGATTTATAGGGACCCTGGAAATGAGGGTCGAGGATGATGAAGAACTCTTCCGCCTTTACCAAGAAATGAACCCATCCGCACACTACGTAAAACCTTTGTCGTTAGTAAGGTCAGAGTGACGAGTGGGGTGGAGGATTCGTAGGGTGTATGGCCAAAGGCAATGACAAGTGTTCCCACCCGAGTCCGATAGTACTTCAAATTGATAAGAAGTTGGAGGAAAAGAGGAATACAGAGTGGAGGCTGTTTCCTCAAAAGCAAAAGAAAAGGAGATGGTTCTGGAAAGGGAACCAGGCATGAGGATGTCCTCGTGGCATACCCACGCTCGCCCCGCTGCAGACCAAAAATAAGGCGCTTCTTGGGAGGAAACCTGCTGGGTACCTATAGGCATAATTTGTTTAATTTTTGTTTGTGTTGATTTTGTATTTTCAATTGTGTCTGTGTTTTTATGGAAAGTTAAGCGCAGATGGAAGGGAAGTCCGAGTACTCAAGAAGGGGAGGAAGCTAAGGAGCATGAAATAGAAGAAGTGTGGGGTCAAACTCCCACCTATGAGAACGTGAAGAAAAGCATGCCTTTAGCTTGGCATAGAGGCTCATGGAGTATTTCTCATCCTTTAAATTTTAATTTGATGCTATGAGGACATAACATGATTTAAGTGTGGGGTGAGAAAATTTCAAAATTTTTGTGTTTAACGGTTTTGGTGAATGTAATGCTTGTGCTTAACGATTTTGGGTGAATGTAATGCTTGTGAGAAAATTTTGAGAAATTTGAAAATTTTTTTGTGAGTCAAGCAATAATCATCATCACATTTTTCTTTCGGCCCTTTCCGATGGGGTCTTTGAACCGAAGAATAACAATTATTTTCTTTGTCTCGTATATAATGTTTTAGTCATCGTTAGGGACTGTTTCCAACAATGGATGGATGATGACCGTATTGAGGAAAATTAGTCAATGGGTTTTGGTTTTTGAACCCGTAGCTAGTTGATGGCTTGATGTTCTTGTTATGTGCTATACATGATTGTAAGATACAAGTGTGTTTAGTGTTGAAGCATTCAAGGTTATAACTTTGTTTGTGTGAGACACTTAGGCTTTGAATTTGACTCAATATGATTGAAGCTAATGTTTGAATTCTTGTGATTAGCTGAGTTAAGAGTCTGCTGAATGTGTCTTGAAGTGAGCATGTGCCATGAGTGTAAGGTTTTTTGAGAATTCCGTGTACACAGGATTGTCTAGAACTTTCCCGGTGTGTTTATAAACGAAATGAAGGATGTGAATTGTAGGAGATAATTTAGGCATTTCTTTGAATGAACCTAATTTTTATCCCTCACTTTACCTACCTTGAATGATTAACTTTGTTAGCCCCATTGAGCCTTGAGCTCTTCTTTATATGCAACATAAGCTTAATCCTTTTCTTTCATTAGCCTTGAATTTGATCCAAAAACTCCTAAGCGCTTGAGTGAAAAATCCGAAAGAGTGAAGGAGTGAGAAGAATGAAAAAGAAGAAAAGGAGCGGTTGTAAAAGTTGAGAAAGGTCAAGGGCACTTGCTTGAAATGATTGAGTATTAGTAGGGAGTAAGAAAATAAATTAATGAAAGTTACTTAGAACTCCTACTAATGAGCTAAGAGTGCCTAAAGAAATGGGGAAACAACAGAGAAAAAGGAAAGCTGAAAAGAGATAAAGGTGAAGTAAGAGAAGGGAAGTTCGAATTAGGCGTGATGTATTAAAAACGCTTAGGAAGATAGTCACTACACGTCACAATAGAACCTACCCGTCCCTTATCTACATTACAACCTAAAAAGTCCTACTTGATCTTACATTCATACATCCTCAAATTAGTGGAGTAAAATACTAAGGGCAAGCTTATGGGTCAGTACATTACGCATGTGAATTTTGTGAGAGTGAGCGTAATCTATTCATTTACCCACATGTTGTGGGATTTAAAAAATTTTGCGTGTGTAAATGGGTAACTCTCTTGCCATGAGGGTACATGTTGAATGAAAGGGATATGATTCATGTCGGATTTCTTGATCAGTTGATTCTGCACATGAGTTTGCATTGAGAGTCGATTCTTGAGGTTAGGAAGTCTTAACATAGTTGTATTTCATTTCAAATGATTAAATCGTATGCTCTATTTTTAGCTTTCATCTACACAATCATTATAGTGTAGCTTTAATTATTTTGCTAAATTAGCTAGGTGTGAGTCTCCATGACATGAGATAAAAGGTTTGTTCGAGGACGAACAAGACTTTAAGCGTGGGGTTGTGGGATTCTGGGCAAAATAGCATGCCCGGAGTGATGCTTATAACTTGATTTAATCTTGTTTAGTTAATTAATTTATACATTTTATTTCATGTGATTTTATATAAATGTGAATACATGTACTAACAAACATGATTAGTCCTTGTTTTGTAGGTTTCCATGATTTTGGGCATCCAATTGCGTTGGTGAAGTAGAGGAATGGAGTCGGGAGTGAATGCACAAAGCTGCAAGGAGCATGCTCTTAGCAAGGCTGGCTACGCTGTGCGCTCGTGCCACGCCCGTGTGTCCCAAACCAGCTGTGCCACGCCTAAGCTAGGCATCGCGAGAAAGGCAGCATGCAAAGAAAGCGGGTCACACTAAAGACTGTGCCACACCCAGGCCGCCTGCGTTGTAGCTGCCATCGCGCTGCGTTAGCAACTCGTGTCACGCCGGCCGCACGATCGCACCCTCCGCAATTTTTGCATCCCGAGGAAATTTCCTGCAGGAGCCTGTTAGTTGCTACCTCCGTGTCACAGAGGTAGTGCTTCATGATACACTCCATGTCACGGAGCCATTCCACGACAGGCTAAATTCTTTGCACTGATTCTCATTTACTATAAATTGGACCCTTAGCTCCTAAAATCCTTTGTCACGATTTTATTCTGGAAAATCACCTAGAGAGAAGGGAGAAGTGGGAGAACTCAGCTAGCGTTTGTCAAATTCCCTTCTCTTCTACCAATTCTTGTAAATATGTTAGTTTAATTGTTTTCCTTGTACTTTACGAACATGAATGACTAGAACCCTTCCTCTAGGGTTGAATCCATTAGTTATGATTGTGTTTTTGGCCGAATTTGTGTTGGAATTAAGTTATTGATTGTTGTTTTGTGTTGCATTCTCGATTATTGGTTGTTTTTATGATTGATCACCATGAAAATATATGTGACGTTAACTTGGGCCTATGCTTGAGAAAGCATTTACTCAGCCTAGAACATGAGAATGTAGGGAGCATGATTGTATCTCACGGTATAATTTGTGTTAGACAGAGATATACCCACGCTCGCTTGGTTGTTAAAATGGGATGAGCTAGACCCCAACTTGGAATTATCACACCACCACTCGAAGAAGAAGGTAGGTTGTTGAGTCGAATGATTAGGTGTAATGATAGTCCCTAATCATATCCACGTAAACCACATCCACGTAATTAATTACCCACGAACTAGAATTAGCATCCTCGCTCACAATGTTGTAGTGAGGCTAGTTTGTCGTGTTTAGAGGCTCGAAAGGCCATGAACATGCAATTCTAATCACGTGAGACGACAATTGATAGTTTCATACTTAAACCATTGCAAATCGTAGTATCGCATGATTAACCGGTTTTAACTCTATGTTCCTCCTAGAGAGAATTCAGAGTATTTCATTGACAAAAATTAGACTTAATTAATCTCCCTCGAAAACTTCTATAATCAACACTTTCGGTATTTAATATCACACTTGAACTAGATAGTTAGCTGAATTGGTCAAGTCCCTGTGGGTTCGACATTCCGGTTTTTAAAAAGAGCCACTCTATTACTTGCACGACCCGTACACTTGCGGGACCGAATAAGTTTTTGGCACCGTTGCCGGGGACTCGGCGAAGTTTTGCTAATTTATCTGTTTTTGTGAGATTTTTAAATTTCCTTAAGTGTTGAGAAACTTGGTCTTAGTCTGATTATTTGTAGATGACAGGTTGTCCTGCCGAGCTGGCTAAAAATAGAGAGCTTGTGGAACTGTTGCTTGAACCTGAACGTTAAATCCATTTGCGCAGGAGAGTAGCTCTAGAGCAAAAGTTGAAGAGACTTTAAGAAAAGGTAAAACAAGAACCACCCGCGGGACAAGCACAATTGTCATCGGAAGCAATGGCAGCCAGACCAGTTCGCGAAGTGGCAATACCACAAGCGATGAATGTGAACTCTAGTATCTGTAAACCGGAGCTTGGAGGGAACATTGAGCTTAAACAGAACATGGTGCAGCTGTTACATTCTAGTGGTCAATTCACTGGGATGGCACATGAGGACCCGCAACAGCACTTACAGAGCTTTCTAGA
>JACEIK010016190.1:0-16270 GCA_018107945.1 Datura stramonium
AATTTGAATATGAAGAAGTTAAAATTGAGTTGAAATGTGAAATTCTTGTTAGGTTGTGCATGTTGGGTGAGGTGAGTTGTGTTGTGCTTAATGTTAATATTCTAAAGACACGACGGATCGTCGGGATAATGAAATTGTGAGATGCATGAAATTGGTGAATTGTATAGGTTTGTGTTGATAGAAATTGTCGCTAAGTGCTATGGGATGAAATGTTATCGATGGTAATATTGTGATTAGTTGTAAGAAGTCTGAGTAGTGCATAGAATTTATACTGTCGAATTCTCTGAATGCACGAGCCATTTTTGTTGTTGTTGCTTGTTTTTTTTTTAATGTAAATTGGAAAAAGAGGATTGTCTTGCCGTAATGTTGTGATTGTGGCTGAAGACTAAGTGTGGGGTGGCCTAGCTTAACCCAACCTTAGTCGAAGCTAACTTTAAATTGACTAACATTGGGACTGTCTGCTTGATTTGACAGGAACAATAGTGCATTTTGTTGTTGCTTGTTTTTTTTTTATAAATTGGAAAAAGAGAATTGTCTTGCCGTAATGTTGTGATTGTGGCTGAAGACTAAGTGTGGGGTGGCCTAGCCGTAACCCAACCTAGTCGATGCTAATTTTAATTTGAATAACATTGGGACTGTCTGCTTGATTTGGCAGGAACAATGGCAAGCAGGCAAGACAGCGGGAAGTGCGCATCTACATCGGGCGCCGGAAGTAAAAAAGAATCGGGACCGGGAGCAGCAAGCCCCAAGAAAGACCAATGTTCCGCTAAGGGCTAACGCTGCTAATACGGAACCCGATGGGTGAAAGACGAAGGAATATGGTACACAAAGTATAAGGAGAACAAATACTTCCCGAGAGCACATTGCAGGAGCCTTTGGCACAGGAGTTCCCCTAATTGTCCACAGGATTGACACCGCTGGCCGAGCTTCATTTTCAAGAGCCCAAGGAGTGCAACTTGCACTGATTCGGGAGCTCTATGCAAATTGGAACCCGACGCTCCGCAGTCACACCGTCAAAATAAGGTGTCAAATTGCGCCGCCTGAGCCCATCACATGAATGCCATCTTGGGGGCGCGGAACATAGACGCCCATGTACTCGGCAACACGAACATCACTCCACTATATGCGGATATCGTACGCACCTTGTGTGGAGCCTGTTCGATAAGCACGTTGGAGCAGGCATAAGGAGCGGGGCTACCATCAGACATTGCCCTACTCGAAGATGGTAGAAACAGGGAAGCCAGATCTGGCTTAAAATTATTTGTTCCTGCTTTCTGATTCCGGGGGTGCACATGACATATGTCACCCGGGATCGTGTGTGCTTGGTCTATGCCTTAATGAAAGGGTCAGAGATCAATATTGGGGAAGCGGTGATCATATCCGCTATGAAGAGAGTCTGATTGCATCAAGGGCACAGGTACGGGTTTGGTGGCTTGCCGATCAATGCTACCCTGGGGCCTCGGATATTGAGGAAGAGTCCCCCGGGATTACATCCCAATAGATGGAGGCGTGTCGTGGGATCGCCACAAAGACCAGGCACTGACACCACTCACGGGCCAGTTCTTACACTAGCCGAGCTGATGTCGGGATGATCAGCATGGCCCGCATGTTCAGGATGCAGATGCTCCCAGCTGCGCATAGGCGGAGGCCGGCAACAAAGGATGACTGTGGCAGCTCGACTTAGACTACCCTTCGGCGAAAAACGCTAGGCTCTATGTCGGGTGGCCCAGCTTTTGTGGAGCCTGTGGATGACGACGTCCCCACCGATGAGGAGACACGCGCGAGGACTCCGATGCGCCTGATGAGGATGACGGGGGCGATTCATACATGGGAGATGAGGCAGCGGCACTCCGACGAAGAAGCTGAATACTTCGATTGATCGTGGAGTTTCACCATCCACTTTTTTGTGCTATGTTGAATTTAGGAACACTGTGACAAAGGTTTGGTTTTAAGTGTGGGGTGGGGAGTAGTTAGTGCTGGTTGTTGTCTTGTTTTTGTTGATATTCATGTTCTGTTGTTGTGCTTGGAAAAAATTATGACCCTGTGATTTTTGTGTGTATGTTTTGTATTGTAATTAATGTGAAGCTCTGTGTGCCGTTGAATGTTGTGTTAGCTGGTTTTAAATATTTTTATCGAAATCATCGATATTTTTGAAAAAAAAATTTCATTTAATTATTTTTATGATTGCTCTCTAAGGTTTGTTTTCGGTTCTTTACCGAGAATAGTCCCATTGAACCGAAGTCAAATAGTACCATCTCTGCGGATGGATGGATGACTCACCGTCTTAAGAGAAATGTAGCTTGATAGAGGAGTTTTTGTTCTTTAGTTTATTTTTTGTTTGTTTGCTTGTATCCCAATCGTATCGCTACTTTAAGGTGAGAAATTCTTGTTGCGTGTTGTACATGATATTTAAAATGCAAAGGTGATTCGTATGAAAGCATGCAACTTTGTAAATATGTTGAGATACCTAGCCATAGAGTTCGATTCGGTGTGATTGAGGCTTAATGTTTGAATTCTTGTAATTAGCTGATCAGTTATCTGTGAATATTTCTTTGAGTTGAGCATGTGCAATGAGTGTCTAGGGAGGTTTCGATTATTCCATGCTATTGTGAATTGTCTAGAACTTGCCTGGTGTGTGTACGAAACGAAATGAAGGAAGTGTAGTGTAGGAAAGGATGGTAGGCGTTTCTTTGTTTGAACTCAAAAGTTTTTTTTTTCTTTTTCATACCCAATTGGTCAATCCTAAGTTAGCCCATTGAGCCTTTAGCCTATATTTTTTTCTTTCATCTAAAAGGTGTTGACGACTTTATCAGACGAGCGCATCCGCAAGTGTACTGTGTCGTGTAAGTAATATAGTGGCTCTTTAAAGCAAGGTATCGAACCCACAGGACTGGACCCATTCCTCTAACTATCCATTTCTAGTGTGATCTTAAATACCTAGAGTGTTGGTGATAGACATTTTCGATTGAGATGTAATTAATTCTAAGTTTGGTCAACGAAATATTCTGAAAATTACTCTAGGAGCAACATAGAGTTAAAACCAGATAATCATGCGATACTACGATTTGCAATGGGTTAAGCAAGGGACTATCAATTGTTATTTCACATAATTAGAATTGCATGTTCATGGTCTTTCGAGCCTCTAGACACGGCAATTCCAGCCTCACCGCATCATTGTGAGTGAGGATGCTAATTTCTAGTCGCGGGCAATCAATTATGTTGTGGTTTACGGGGAAACGATTAGGACTTTCGTGCGTCTAACCATTTAACTTTAACTTAGCCTCACAACTACTTCTTCGAGTGGTGATGTGACATCCCAAGTTGGTCTTTCATAACCCCGTGTGTCAACCGAGCACGGTGTTAGGTATATTTCTATCCTGACACAAAACTCTCTCCCGAGATACGAACATGCTCCCCCTACATTCTCATGTTCCGACCTAGGTAATGCTTTCAAGCTATTACCCAAGCTAACAAATATGCTTTCATGGTGATCAATCATAAAAACAACCAACAATTCAGAATGCAAGACGAAAACACAATCAATAACTTAATTCCAAAACAATATCATAAAATCACAATCATAATTCATGTGTTTCCAACTCCTAGAGGAAGGGTTCTAACCATTCAAGTTTATAACCACTTACACTACTATTACAATTACCCTAAACTACATACTTACACGAGTTTGGTAGATGAGAAGGAATTTGCCAAACCCTAGCATGAGGGTTCTCCCACTTCTCCCTTCACTCCTAGGTAGTTTTCCTAATAAAATCGTGGACTAAACGGAATTAGGAGCTAAGGGTCCCATTTATAGTAAATGGAGAACGTGCTTAATTTAGCCTGTCGTGGAACGGCTCCGTGTCATGGAGTGTATCGTGGTACCGCCTCCGTGACACGGAGGCAACCCGAAAGCTCTCTGGAAATCACCCGAAAATAGGCCTCGGCATCACCTGTCAGCTGGTGGCAGTGGCACGCTGCTTGGGCAGCGCGTCTTCCATGTCATGCCCAGCTCTGCCGTGGCACGTTGCAACGTGCAGGTGGGCTGCCGTGCGCAGCCCGCCTTTCGCCGTGGCACGTTGCCGAAGCGCAGGTGGGCTATTTTGTGCGTCCTCTTTGCCTACGTTCGCGTTTTAATTCCGCTTCCAAGCCTCTACTTCACCAACTCATGGATTAGTTCCTCAAAAGTCATCAAAACCTACAAAATAAAGACTAATCATGTTGCTAGCACATGTCTTCACATTTATATAAAATCACATGAAAATGTATACAATAACTTAGATAAACAAGACTAATTTAGGTTATCAAGCGTCATTCGGGCATGCTATTTTGCCCGAGATCACAACCCCACACTTAAAGTCTTGTTCGTCCTCGAATAAATCTTTCACATATCATGCACTTGGAGACTCCCACATAATTAATTAAACTAGATATCTAAGCTACGGCTATAATGATTGCGTAAGATACAAGCTAAAACATAGAGCATGCACAATTCAATCACCGGAATGAAATACAACTATGTTAAGACTTAACCTTAAGACTCACCACCTTAGCAAACTGTGCAAATCCACCGATTAAGAAATCCCACGAATTTTATCCTTTCATTAAACATGTGCCCTCACAGAAAGAGAGTTACCAATATCTTCAATTTAGCTTTAAATTTAAAAAGATAAAACTTAAAATTAAAAAATAATATATTTTTTTTGTTTTTTTAAAATTTTAAATCATGCATCATGTCATGACCCATAAGCTTGCCCTAGTGTTTTACTCCACTAATTTGAGGATGTATGAATGTACGATCAAGTAGGACTTTTAGGTTGTAATGTAACCTGTGTACAAGTAGGTACTATTCTAGCCAGAATAGTGACTATCTTTCCTAAGCGCTTTTAATACATCACGCCTCATTGCGAACTTCCTTCCTTACATCACCTTTTTATCCTTGCAGTTTCTTTTCCTTCTTTTGTTTCCCTTGTTTAGTACTTTTGACTTGTCGTAACAAGGAGCTCTATAAATAACTTTTCATTACTTTGTTTTCTTAATTCTTAATGATGATCAACCACTTTCACACAAGTGCACCTTTGTCCTTTCTCAACTTCTACAACTTGCTGCCTTTCTTTTTATTCCTCTCACTCCTACTTTTAGATTTTTCCTCTTGCCGCCAGAGTTTCTGGATCAAATTCAAGTTTAATGAAAGAAAAGGTTTAAGCTTATGTTGCAAACTTATCAAAGAATAGCTCAAGGCTCAACGGGGCTAACTAGGATTAATTTCTGCTGTAGGTGAAACGAGGGATATAAATTAGGTTCATTCAAAGAAATGCCTAAATCATCTCCTACAATTCACATCCTTCATTTCGTTTAATAAACACACCAGACAAGTTCTAGACAATCCACAATAGCATAGAATACTCAAAACCTTACACTCATGGCACATGCTCAATTCAAGACACATTCAGCCAGACTTTACTCAATGCCAAGCACAAGAATTCAAAATTAATTTTCAGTTATATTGAGTCAAATTCAAGAGCCTAAGTGTCTCAAACAGTTATACACTTGCATGCTTCAACACTGAACATACTTGCATCTCACAAATCGTATATAGCACATAAATAAGGACATCAAGCATCCATTAGCCACGGTTTCAAAACCCGACATCTATCGAACTAATTTTCCTCAAGACGGTCGTCATCCATCCATCAAGCCGGAAACAGTCCCTAACGATGACTAAAACATTATATACAGACAAAGAAAAATAATAAATAAATAAAATTATTCTTCGGTTCAAAGACCCCCGTCGGAAAAGAACCGAAAAGAAAACCAACGGGTGATGAATTCATGCTTGAATCCCAACAATTTTCAAATTTTTCCAATTTTTCACACAAGCATTACCTTCACCAACAATTTGTTAAACACAAAAAATTTAAATTTCGGTTTCCCCTCACCCCACACTTAAATCATGCTATGTCCTCATAGCATCCAATTAACATTTACAAGAGGGTGAGAAATACTCGATGAGGCCTTAGGCCTAGCTAGTAGCATGTTTTTCACAATCTCACAAGTGGGGTGGTCGACCCCACACTTTCCTTCTTCCATGCTTCCTAGCCTCTCCTCTCCGAGGGTACTGCACTTCCCCTCCAATTCGTGCCTAACTTTCCACCAAAAACACAAACAAAAATCGAAAATAACAAAATCAACAAAAAATCAAAATTATCAAATTGTACCTGAGGTACCCTTGGGTTGCCTCCCCAAGCAGCGCCTTATTTTACGTCGTCGCACGACGTGGACGCCCTTTTCGTGACATCTCATACTTGCTCCCTTTTCGAGAACCATCTCCTTTTCTTCTCGCTATTTAGAGCATACAGCCTCCACTCGCTCCTCCCTTTCTCCAACTTCTTCAAAATTGAATCCCTCATCAGACTTTTTGGGCTGAACACTTGATATTGCCTTTGGCCATGCACCTGTGGAATCCTCCACCCCACACTCATCCTCTCAAGCAACACACTAACCTCACAAAGGTTTCTGTAGGTGCGCGGATGGGTTTATTTCTTGGTAGACACGGAAGGTTTCTTCTTCATCCTCGACCCTCATTTTCAGGGGTCCCTTCTTTCAAGTCGATCACCGTTTCCTCCGGTGGCCAAGAATGGCCGTCCCAAGATTAGGGGGTACCTGGTCATCAACTCCGAAAATCTAAAACAATAAAATCAAAGGTGTATAATAAATTAACCTACTTTGATGAGAGAAGGTCCTCTATGATTCCATCAGGTGTCACTGCGACTTGTCAGCCAGCTGCAGCATCAACCTTGTCGGCCTCGGTTTTCTCCTGCAATCCTGGCAAAGTTGAATAAGGATAAGGGCATTATCAATCACTACCCTAAATCACACAAAGCTCCGAGCACTTCAGCTACTTTCAATTTGTATGAGGAGGGTAAAACTCCCGAGGTCTTTGAGCTTCTTGGCATTTTGCTCAATACCATGTGACTGCACTCCTCAGTCAGTGCTACAGTCTGAACGTCCACCAATCTAACTTTGTTCGCCATCACATCCTTCAAGTATTTAGCATACTTGGGCATTCCCCTGCAAGACATCAATAAGAGGAAAATTTATATGAAGTTCTTTGAAACTCTCGAAGAACTTTTTGAAACATTCTTCCTCCTTGCTCTTTTTGAATCTCTCGGAGGGAAGGGGTGGGTGGGTGGTCTCGTGGCCGCTGTCATGAAAGGTTGCGCATTTGTTGCCCAAAGACTCGATGTCTCCAACACGGTGGATGGTCCTGGTCTTACCAACCCGGTTTCACCTCCTTTCTCTCAACTCTTTAGGCACTACATCAGCCAACTGCCTTCCGCTTCTAAGACTGATGGCATTGATTCACGGGGTGAGGATCTCGCTGGCGCTTGGTAGTACTCTTTGCGGCTCATGTTTTGAGCAATGCTGATTAATCACTTTGTTTTTCAAGATTGTGGGTGGCTATTGTTGATTCATTAAGCCTGCTGCCATCCTCGCCTGATTTTTCCGCAACTGATTCTGGGTCTCCATAATTTTCTGCGTTGTTTCTCAATGCGGCCGTTACTATGCCCATCAAGGCCTATTCGCGATTAATTACAGTTGTTGAGGCCAGCCAAAAAATTCTCGCTTTGGTTTCCACCCCTGCTAAATAATTCGCGGCCCTGCCAATTTCGTTGGAGTTGTTTCGAGATTCTGATTCCCGTGCACATTCCCAACAAAATTGACTGATTCCGGATTGGCCCACAAGATTCTGCGTTGTGCCCATTATTACCACAAATTTCACACCAACTCGGAGCTTGCCGAACCGCATTAACTCCGTCTCGTGTTGGTTCACACCTGCTTATTGAACTGAGTCATATTTGATGTTGGAAACTAAGCTAACCGTGCTGCCAAGGCATTCAAACCATCTCGTCTCTCGTCAACCCCATCTTCTTCCCCGCCCTCTCGATGACTCACTCAGGCTACCTGGATTTCTTGTGCAATTCTGTTCAACAAAGTGTACAACTCATCATCTTCTCCAAGGCTTGCCACCCGATGCATAGTCTAGTAGTATTTTTGTGTGTGGGTCCAGACATTATACAAAGGTATGGGCCAGCACTTTGATTTGATTGCCGGTGATGGGGACAAGTTTCCTAAGAATGACTTGAATCTTTCCTGCCATATACAAGTTCTCATCAGGCTTCTTCTTGAAATTGAGTATCTCACTTCTCAACTTTGCAGTTTTGCCTGAAGGAAAGAATCTGATAAGGAACTTCCTAGCCGTTTATTCCATGAAGTTATGGAGTTCGTGCTCACCTTCACCACTTTTTTGCCTCCCCAACAGTGAAATGGGAAGAGGGTCAAGGGACATAATCTGTGGACACGCCGGTGGGGACAAACGTGTCACTTATCTCAAGCAGCCTGTAAGTGTGCTGCTGCGGGTCCTCGTGCCAATCCAGTTGAACTCGACCACTAGAATGTAACAAAGCTTGCACCATATTCGTTTAAGCTCAAAGTTCCCTCCAGGCTCCGGTTTACGGATACTAGAGGTCACATTCGTCGCTAGTGGAATTGCTAATTTCAAAAACTGGTCTTGGTGGCCATTGCTTTCGATGACAACCGTGCTTGCCCCGCGGGTGGTTGTTGTGTACCTTTTTCTTGAAGTCTCTTCGCCTGCCTAGAGCTGTACTCTCCTTGCAAAATGGGATTTGACGTTCAGGTTCGCTAACGGTTCCACAAGTCTCCTCTATTTCTAGCCAGCTCGGCAGGACAACCTGTCACCTGCAAATAGACAGATTAGCACCAACGTTTCTCAACACTTAAGGAAAATTTAAAAATCAAAATATCTTAAATTATCAAAACTTCGCCATTCCGGCAACGGCGCCAAAAAAACTTGACGACTCTTTTTGCATCAAGTGCGTCCGCAAGTGTACGGGTCGTGCAAATAATTCTAGTGGCTCTTTTTAAGAACCGAATTGTCGAACCCACACTGGACCCATTCCCTCTAACTACTCCATTTAGTGTGATCTAAATACCTAGAGTGTTGGTGATAGACATTTGATTGAGATTAATTAATTCTAAGTTTGGTCAACGAAATATTCTAAAATTACTCTAGAGCAACATAGAGTAAACGCATAATCATGATACTACGACGTAATGGGTTAAGCATGGGACTATCAATTGTTATTTCACATAACTGGAATTGCATGTTCATGGTCTGAGCCTCTAAACATGGCAATCTAGCCTCACTGCATCATTGTGAGGAGATGCCACTGAGTCGTGGCAATCAATTATGTTGTGGATTACGGGGAATGATTAGACTTCGTGCGTCTAACCATTTAACTTTAACTTAGCCTCACAACTACTTTGTTGAGTGGTGATGTGACATCCTGGGCTGGTCTCTTCATAACCCCGTGTGTCAACCGAGCACGGTGTTAGGTATACTTATCCCGACACAAAACTCTCTCCCGAGATACGAACATGCTCCTCACATTCTCATGTCTCCCGACCTAGGTAATGCTTTCTCAAGCTATTACCTGCTAATAAATATGCTTTCATGGTGATCAATCATAAAACAACCAAAATTCAGAATGCAAGATGAAAACAACAATCAATAACTTAATTCCAAAACAATATCATAAAATCACAATCATAATTCATGGCTTCAACCTAGAGGAAGGGTTCTAACCATTCATGTTTGTAAACTACTTACACTACTATTACACTACTCCTAAACTACATAATTTACACGAGTTTGGTAGATGAGAAGGAATTTGCCAAACCTCAGATGAGTTCTCCCACTTCTCCCTTCTCTCCTAGGTGTTTTCCTAATAAAATCGTGACCAAACCAGAATTAGAGCTAAGGGTCCTATTTATAGTAAAATGGAGAACGTGTGCTGACCTTTTAGCTCTTGAAATGGGATGGCTCCGTGTCACGGAGTGCGGTCATGGAGCACCGCCTCCGTGACACGGAGGTAACGCGAAAGCTCTTTGGAAATCACCTGGAAAAATAGGGCCTCGCAGCACCTTGTCAAAGGTTGGCAGCTGCGGCACAGCTTGGGCAGCGCGTTGGCCTCTCCATGTCGCGCAGCCAGCTCGCCGTGTGGCACGTTGCCAACGCAGGTGGGTTGTTGTGCGGCAGCCTGCCTGCCGTGGCACGTTGCCGACGCGCAGGTGGGCTGTTTTATGCCTCCTCTTGCCTACGTCGCGTTTTAATTCCGTCTCCAAGCCTCTTACTCACCAACTCATGGATTAGTTCCTCAAAAGTCAAACCTACAAAACAAAGACTAATCATGTTGGTTAGAACATTTCTTCACATTTATATAAAATCACATGAAAATGTATACAATAACTTAGATAAACAAGACTAATTTAAGTCATAAAGCGTATCTCTAGCATGCTATTTTTGCCCGTGATCGGGGTGTAAAACCGAGCTTAACCTTCTTTTCATTATCCGTAAATTTGATCCAAAACTCTTAAGCGCTCAAGAAAAATAATTTTCCCACAGTGTCAAGGAGTGAGAATTGTGAAAAGAAAAGAAAAAGCAAAGTGATGAAAGTAAAGAAAAGATCAAAGGTGCACTTGCCGGATTTAAAGAAAATAAAGATGTATAACTAATCTTTTGTTGTTTAGTCTAAAGCGGAAGAAATGGAAACAAAAAATAAAGAAAGACTTCAAGAATGGGAGGATGAAAGGAAGTTCACGCCTATACGTTGATGGATGTATTGAAAAAGCGCTTAATGATGCTAGTTGCTATTATTGGTTAGCCCAGTATTTACTAGTTCTGTAGCTTGGGCATTACAAACCTCGCAAGTCCTACGGATCTTACATCACGCGTCCTTATCTAGCTTGGGAGTAATACACCAGAGGCAAGCCTATGGTTCATGACATGATGTATGTGAATTCTTTTGGGAGAGAGAGCGAAATCGTGTTTATATGCCCCTGCATGTAATGTTTGAGTTCATGTGGATTAAAAGGGGAAAATTTCTTGTGTTGTGAGGGGCAATATGCTTGACGAGAGATTGAATTTCGTGGTCGGATATCTTGATCAGCTCATTTGCATTAGTTTCCACGATATCGAGAGTCGATTCTTGGAGTCTAGAGGTCTAGTGTTGAATGTCATTGTATTGATGCAGAGACTATGCATGTTTTCTTGATGATTTGCTATATTGAATAATCGTATAACCGTAGCCTCGATTGTCGAGCCAAAGTAGCCATGATTGGGTGTCAATTGCATGAGGTGGGGTGATTATTGTCTGAGATGAATAAGGTTTTGGCGTGTGGGGTAAGTGATCTTGGGCAAATTTATATGCCCAAGTGATACTCAAATGCGTCATTTCATCTTGTTTATCCATCGATGTTTGTACATTCTCATGTAAAATTGTAGTTAAAAGGTGAATTTATACTAACCAACATGATTAGTGTTGTTTTGGCAAAGAAAAGACAATTTTAGGAAGCTAAGATGCATATTGGGAGAAATTGGGAATGGACTTGGAAGCGAGCAAAGAAAAGGCCAAGGGAAAGCATGATTTAAAGGGGCTCCGCGATGGAGCGTGTCACGCTGCAAAGATCAAAGAGATGCAGTTTCTACCCTGCATGATGTGCTTGGCCACTTCGTAGGAGGTCCGCGCCTCCGTAGCACGGTTGGACCCACTACCTAGAACATGGCATTCCAGTGAAGGTGCGTTGGAGCCGTGGCACGTTGGCCAAGCCCATGCGTTGCACATCGTGGCACATTGGGCATAAATACCTGAGGGCCGATTCCAAAGGAGGGTTCTGCCGTGCCATGTCACTGCAGGCAAGGTTCGCGTTACACTCCGTGACAATGCTGCTTGGGAGTTATTCCGGGAAAAATTCCTGCACTAGTGTAAATAGAAAATTGAAATTCATTTTACTTATTCTAACTTGGTGGAGCAAGAACGTGGGTTACAATAGCTTGAGGGGAAGCAAAACCTAGGTTTTTCTCATCTCTTTCTCCCTTGGCTTCTCAATTATTTGTATGATTTGCACTCATTTGATGATTTTAAATCCACAAATGAGTGGCTAAATTCACTTCTTGCTGAGGTTAAGAACATTTGTAGTGAAATGTAATTACTGATCATTTGGTTTTCCATCTTTTCTTCCATGGTTGTTCTATTAATTCTTGTTCTTACCGCATTAATGTGTGGCCACGTTAATGTATCTAAAAAGTCCTGGGTTTCACTCGGGAGAGCAAGAAATTGGAAAGTTGTGAATTGATAGGATATTATCTTTTCTTAGTTTGGGAAAATTGAGAATTGATTTACTCTCAGGATAGAAATATATCTGAAAGTCCAATTAGTCAATTACGGAATTGGTTTTGTATGGCTTGAACATGAATTTTTTTTTTATCACAGAAATGTAGGTGGAAGGATTCACATTCTAAGTTGCTAAATACGAGAGTTTTAATTCATAGGTATAATTTTGACTAGCAACCGAGAAAGATTAATCAATTGTTTGATAATTTATTTCTCTACATACCTCAAGTAGTCAAAGATGCTCATACTTATAGTTCACCAAATTTGTAGTTATTCAAGCTTAGACTTAGTATAAATTAGGAAACAAAATATCAAAATCTTCTTCACACCGTTGTCTGCATTTTTAGAGTTACGCTTATTGACACTTGATTAGATTGATACGGTAGTCCATCCCTGTGGATCGATATTTGGCTTACTTGAGCCATTTTACTACTTGTTCGACCTACATGCACTTGCGTGTAGTAATCCAAAGGATTGAACAGAGGCTCTTCGAAATTGCCTCAAAGATGCCGGGAAATTGCTTGCAGGGTCATCGCTGTCATGGTGATGTTGGCATGCCGTTGGCTCAGCTGGCCTGGCGTGGCACGTGCTGGCGTGGCTGGAGCCTGCCCGCATGCTGCCTTCCTCGTGCGCCTGGCATGGGTGTGGCACGGTGGCCGGGCGCGCACACGCACAGCGTGGCACGCCGCTCGGCGCGTCGCCCCAAGTGTGGCACTGCCTTGCCGACCTGCACATTGCTCCCGACTCCATTCCTCTACTTCACTCAACTTATGAATTAGTTCCTCAAATTGATGAAACCTATAAAAAAAAAGGACTAATCATGTTGGTTAGTACATATCATTCACATTTATATAAAATTACATGAAAATGTATAAAATAAATTAGACAAACAAGACTAAATTAAGTTATAAAGCATCACTCGGGCATGCTATTTTGCCCGAGATCAGAGATGGCAATGACTATGGGCATCGCAAGACCCACCTGTTCAGGAGCCCCAAGCACAGGAGCGCCGCCACGCCGAGTTTCGGCGGCTATTCGCATGTTGGCGCAGCCTTGACTTCTCAGGTCAACCAGCTTGGCCAGCAGGTCCCGCAGAATGGAAATGCAGCGGCGGCTCAAATTAGAGACTCCCTTGAGGATGAACCCTCCTGAGTTCACGTGGGATCAGATATGGATGAGGATCCACATGAGTTCATTGAAGGGATCCTAAAGGTCACTCAAAGTTATGGGGGTGAAAATGGGGAGTGCATTGACTTGGCCTCATATCAGCTAAACGAGGTCGCTCATATTGGCACAAGCAATGGAAGACAACAAGACAGCGGAGCGGGCCCCATCGCCTGGGATGAGTTCCACATGGCCTTTCGATGTGTTCTTCCCTTGGAAAATGAGGGAGTTGAAAGCAGAAAGAAGTCAAACCCCCAATCAAGGAAAGATGAAAGTGTTGGAGTATTCACTTGAGTTCACTCGTTTATCGAAGTACGCCCCAGAGTTAGTGATGGATCGTGACAGCGGTGGAGCCCATTTATTCATGGTGTGGTCGATTATTTAGACAAGGATTGTAGGACTGCCATGTGCTTCACTGTGATATGGACTTTCCTCGCATAGTGTTGTATGGCCCAAAGCTAGACTGAGGCAGCTTAAGGGAGGGAGAGGAGGCAAAGAAGGCTTGGACAGACAGCCATGGATTTTCACATTAGAGGTCCGCCGGTGGCTACCGTCCACAGTTTCAGAAGAGGTCACTAGCCCCAGCACCATCATCAGCTAGTGTTCCATCTATACCTGTAGTTAATGAGGAGCCGGGCTTCGACTGAAAATCCGCAGGGGCACCCAGCTAGAATATACCTCTTAGCTCAGAAGTGCGGCAAGAGTCACACCGCAGACTTAGCAGAATTGGCCATGATTGATTTTGACATCATTTTGGGTATGGATTGGATGTTTGCATGTTAAGTGCTTGATTACTGTGGTGGACCCGTACTCGTGGAGTTTCATTTTTCGGTGAGTCACTGGAGTGGAAGGGTAGTTCGGCGGTATCAGCAGGTCGGTTTATTTCATCTTAAGGCTAGGAAGATGATCTCTAAGGGATGCATGCACCACATAGTTAGGGTTAAGGATGTGGAGTCCGAGACCTCGACTATCCAAGCCGGGCCCAGCTTGTGTGCAAATATCCTGGAGGTGTTTCCCGAGGATTTTCTTCAGGGTTCCTCTGGAAAGGGAAATTTGATTTGGTATTGATCTATTGCCAGATACGCAACCTATTTCTATCCCTCCTCTGCGATGGCTCCAGCTGAGCTAAAGGAATTGAAGGATCAGTTAAAGGATCTATTGGATAAGGGCTTCAAGAATGGTGCCAGTCTCCATGGGGTGCGCGCCATTTGTCAGAAGATGGTTCCCTTCACATGTGTATTGAATATCGGCAGTTGAACAAGGTTATCACAAGAATAGGTACTCGTTACCCATGATCGATGATTTGTTTGACCAGCTTCAGGGTTTCAAGTGCTTCTCCAATATTGATCTCAGGTCCGGGTACCACCAGCTCATAGTGTGGGAGAGTAACATCCCAAAGCCACACTCGATATGGTCACTATGAATTTATTTTTATGTCTTTCACTAACCAATGCTCCCGCCTTTATGGATCCAATTAAAAGGGTGTTCAAGGCATATTTGACATGTTCGTGATTGTGTTCATTGACGACATCTTGCTACTCTGGAGCAAGAAGGAGCATGCCTCTCATTTGAGGATAGTGCTACAGACTCAAGGATCGCCGCCATGCAAAGTTTAGCAAGTGTGAATCTTACAAACTCGGTAGCATTTCTGAGACATGTGATATCAAGTGAAGGCATAAGGGTAGATTCCCAGAAGAGAAGCGGTTAAGAATTGGCCTAGACCGGTGAGTCCTTCAGAAATTCGGAGTTTTTGGGCTTAGCAGGTTACTACCGAAGGTTTGTGGAGGGTTTCTTATTCATTGTGGCACCTTTGACTAAGTTGACTCGTAAAAAGGTGAAATTCCAATGGTCAGATACTTGTGAGAAAAGCCTCCAAGAGTTGAAGGATCCGACTCACTTTAGTACCAGTGTTGACCTTACCTGAGATACTAATGGCTTTGTAGTGTATTGTGATGCTTCGAGGGTCGGGCTGGGATGTGTGTTGATGCAGCATGGGAAGGTAATAGCATATGCCTCGAGACAGCTGAAAGTTCATGAAAAGAATTACCCGACCCATGATCTTGAGTTGGCCGCGGTGGTGTTTGCATTTGAAGATATGGAGGCATTACCTGTATGGGGTCCATGTGGATGTATTTATGAATCACAAGAGCTTGCAATATATGATCACACAGAAGGATCTAAATCTTAGAAAAAGGAGGTTGTTGGAATTACTTAAGGACTACAACATGAGTGTCCTCTACCACCTGGGCAAGGCTAATGTGGTGGCAGATGCACTTACTAGGCTCTCCAACGTGGATGAGGGAAGGAAGGAGTTGGTGAAGGATGTCCACCGACTTGCAAGACTGGGAGTTAGATTGATCGACTCGACTGATGGTGGTGTTGTTGTGCATAACGGGTAAGAATGGTCCTTGGTGGTTGATGTTAAATCCAAGAAAGATGAGGATCCAATATTGAGGAAGCTGAAGGAGGAGGTGCGGAGTCAGAAGGTGGAGGTCTTCTCCCAAGGGGGAGATGGTGTGCTACGATACCAAGGTCAACTATGTATTCCGGACGTCGATAATTTGAGAGTTCAGATATTGCATGAGGCACATGGTACCAGATATTCTATTCATTCGGGATCCAAAAAAATATATAAAGATTTGCAAGAAATATATTGGTGGGATGGTATGAAGAAAGATATTGACAAGTTCGTAGAAAAATGTCCAAACTTCCAGCAAGTGAAAGTCGAAAATCAAAGGCCGAGAGGTGTACTTTAGGATATCAGCATCCCCACTTGGAAGTGGGAAGAGATTAATATGGATTTTGTTACAGGTCTACCCCGTACTCGCCGGCAATACGACTCCATTTGGGTGGTG
>JACEIK010016192.1:0-16265 GCA_018107945.1 Datura stramonium
AACCTTATTGCATAATCTCGAACACTCATTGAACCCTGTTCCAGGTGCAGAAACTGATCCACCGGGGCCTTTTGGATTTCTCGCGGCAAGTAGTGATCTATAAAGGCCTCTAAAAAACTAGACCAAGTCGGAGTGGGTACGACCCTGCCTGAGGATCTCTCCCAACTCTCCTACCATAACACCGCTATGTCTTGTATTCGAAATATCGCTAACTCAACTGACTCTGTAGGCGTAGCATGCATCACCCTAAAGATCCACTGTAACTGACCTAAGAAGTCTATAGGGTCCTCTCCGTGGTCTGTCCCTATGCATTGTGGGTGACTCAGGGCAAGAAACTCTCAAACCCTTAAACATCCAGGTCCTATAGTAGATTCGTTAACAACTAGTACCACTGGCTAGTGCTGAGCGGCTATCATCTGGGCAAGCATGTAAACAACACTGCTGACCTCCCGATCTGATGGTACATGTATAGGGACTGTTGGGGGTGGTGCTGACATGTCTGTGCCCTAGGGGGATCCTGGCATGGCGGAGAATGCTGGGGAGACCAGGAGGAAGTCTCCCTATGGGGCTTGGCTCTGACTATTGCACTATGCTAGTTCCCTCTCCTGTCACGACGTCCAGGAGATGAAAGGAGGGTAACCATGCTATTATGCCTCGTAGCCTCCTACTAATACTGTGGTGCACAACACACCCATCGGTATGACTCTACTTGACATGGCTTACAGATTACCTAGGATATGACCTTCTCTGATACCAAGTTTGTCACGCCCCACCATGGGAGGAACGAATGGACCTAATGCCACTCTGGGACCTGAGACGACCTGGTTGGGCTTATGCACCACTGGTGCGTGCCAGTGACTAAATCGAGAAAACAATGAGCTATATCTCAACGGTAAATACAACCTCGGATCGACAAGGCCACATAACCACTTGTAAAAGAAAACATCTAACCAACAAATAAGAAAATAAAAGGATCCTATGCGGGCCGACATGACCACCATGCTATCTAGTTGTAACAGAATGAAAACAGGTGGTAATTCATACTATAGCCGACAAGGCTACAAACTAATAGCTAAACTAGACCACACATGACCAACATGCAAAAGAAATCATACATAGGCCCCACGCGCCCAATAACAACCAACAAATGAGAAATTATAGTCTATAAGCCTCTACAAGTGGAATAGTTGTCGGGACAGGGCTTCAACCTACCCAAAAGCTTCAAAACAAAAGAACAAACCTTTCTAACTATCAACTCTAGAGAAAAGGAGCTGACTGGACTGCTAACCCAGGCTGACAACTAGGAAGGTCCTGAACCACGTCTATCCGCACCTGCAGGCAAGTAATGCAACGCCCCATAGATGGGCGTCAATATAATATATATCGAATATGTAAGGCAATAATGAAAATGACTGAGTAAAATTGATAAAAGAACTGAAAGTAATCGACAAAAAGTATAAGAGTTATAACCTGTACAACCTCACCACCTGAAGTATAACTAACCAGTAAGTAATACAAATAAGAACCTTACTTGGCCCCCATAAGCCCGGAAGGTACAACCAGCATAGAATAACCTACTCGGGCCCCAATAATACTTGGAAAGTACACTTTACTATATACACCCCTAACATGGTCGATATGAGTCAATGAGTAACTATAGACAACCTACTTGGCCTCTAAGTCTGCAACTGAACCCACTGGGCTTCTATAGCTGTGTTTGAGCCCTCTGGGCTCCTTTAACTGCACCCTTGGCACACAAGGCTCGACGAAGAGTTAGTGATGCCGATGCGAAATATAAATAGAAGCCCATTCATAGATGGACTGTAATACGGCCCTTGGGCCTGAATATAGTCCTATCAAATAACATATAGCTCATTTGAGCGATCTATAGCCCCGTAGGCGATGACACAGCTAGTAACCCTGAGGTTGGTCAACTGAAGGCTATATAGGGTGGGATCAGTCCCAATTGAAATAATAACCACTAATCTCAAACCAACAACGACAGCTAAATATAACATACATGCTTTTGGCTTTCTTACAAGGACATAGGTCGTACTACTATACGACAGGAATAACTTGCCAAAGATATTATCCTTAACATACCTCGAATGCGGATTATCATTTATCCAATTAATTCCAACCTGTAGATGGCCATTCCACTCGACTACAGCCCTTACGCTATCACCTGTAGCTGCTTAGGACTCAATTTGAAGTAATTCTGACAACTCTTACTTGGCGGATTTGCGGTATCCCGAGCAAAGTTTCAAGAAATAACTCCATAGGGATGTTCCTCATAGTCCTAACACTCATTATCTAAGATGAATTTTCATTTGTATAGAGTTTAGCGGCATAATATGATGAAAAACGGAAGAAAACTTACGCTCCTCTCTCATCTTTGCTGAGAGAAATATTTGAAATAAACCCTTAAACACTTGATCACATATATATAGGTGGGGGTTCAAAAACCTAGGGGGCATGACGCACCACCCATAGCACCGGCCATGGTGCCAGACTTGTTGCGGCGCGACGCCCCATTACCCTTTCCTTTTGGTGGGTGAGAGGAGAAGTGTTGTTTTCAAGTGAACCCAATAATCCCAGGAGTCGGATTCCGTACACTCTTTCCTCGGATAGAGATAGAGCTAAAGCAGCCTATCTCAGTTCTTCTCCTAAACGTGGGACTCATATTTGGTGCCCCTGGTCTCTAGCCCCGACCTCCTGCTCGCTTGATGCCATATTCGTATATTAGTCCCCCTAGCCCTTCATCGCATGTGTCTTACTCCAAAACTCTCAACATACGTACGTGCATTTCTGTTAAATGATAAAAACTTGGGTGTAATAATGCGACCTTTGGGTGGCACCCCTAGGAGAAAAGAAAATCTGAGTATCTACAATGCGAATGTGAGCGAGCCTGGGACTATTGTCCTTGGCTTGAGAATAAATACTAGAAATAACTTAAGATAAAATTGAACAAAGTAGGAAAAAATCTTGAAGCTTAAGAAAATAGTGTGTTGCCAGTATAATTGCTTGAGTGAGAATAGAGTCCGGATCCCCCCCTCAAAAGAGGAGGGTCAACTATTTATAGGTTACTTAGTTTAGGCCTAAGCCAGTAGGGGAATGCCACGGGGGTCCTAAAGTTTTACACCCTATGTCCTTATGCCACACGTCGTAATTGTTCGGGAGGTTCTAAACAACATTCCTGTCCTGTGCAAATCCTTATGAGCTCATTCGCGCATGTCACATCAAAAAATACCCCCTAGACATGACTGGTAGCTGCTAACATCACCTACTGGATGAATCAATTTATCTTTTTCACTTCCTCAATTATATAAACACCGAGAGAAAATACATGCAAGTCTAAACACATTACTAATCATTAGATAGAAAATAGTGATTCAATGAAATCCAAAATCAATCTATGAAATTAAACAATAACTAAATACTAAGTGTCTAGCCCAAATCACACAATAAGACCATGGAGCATCTAATAGAGTTACATGAGTTTAACTGTCAAGTATTCAAAACCCAAGAAAGAAAATATAGGCTATAAAATAGATAAAGCTGAAATGACAGCCTCCACGAATCAATGTGAAGGCTCACCTCAGCAACGAAAATCTACGCAAACGGACTCATCAACCACTACTCTCACGCTCCACAATGGTATCTGCATACACATGCAAGCAAGGAGTGAGCTATATATAAGTATAACTCAATAAGATCCTTGACCTGCCATTACAAATACCCCTAGAACAAGTGTAAAATAAAGACATATAAACTCACCACAAGCACATGAATTGTATCGTTATATAATCTTCAACAAGGTTCACACAATTAATTATCAAGAATACTGTATATTTCAGCACAATTTACACTGAGAGCTTGTCATGAATGACATCTAAGCAATTTACTCAACACCACCATTCCATAATAGCATACACAATGCTCAGCATTGTCAAGAAGCATACACAATGCCCAATATTGTCAACAAGCATGCACCATGCCTAGTGATATCTAGGAACATACCAACGCCCCAACCTCATGGCTCACAGTCATATCACTCCACAAATTAATTGTTATAAAGTGAGTTTTAGTGTTCTTAAATATAAGATATACACGGGTGACCTCGAAGACCATTGATTCTACCTAGCACACACTTGTCCCAATACATGGACCATGCATACAAAACATATTTTTAAAATAGATATGAAAAGCAAGCATTCAAAGATTAAAGTCTCACTTACCTCAAATTCACAGCTCAAGCAAATATTCTAATAATTCAGAGCTACGCTCTCAGGTCTCTAGATTACCTCAAACTACACAAAAAAGGGTTTAGAATGGTAAAAAGTACTTCGATAGACGTTCTTAATTTTTAATGAAAGTCAAATTCGCAGTCAAAAGTTTGACCAAAAAAGTCAACTCTTGTCAAACGGATAGAATTCCCGAACTATGACCACCAACATATTCTTCTTGATGAGAGGATTCCAGAACATTACTCAAAATTGAATTGTGATAATGTTTTCCCTTTCAAATTGATAATTTGGGTTGAAGAACCCTTGGTCTAAACTTTCTGAACTATTCAAAATTTTCCCATGTTTCTACCTTGAAAACATTCTTATGACCATGTAATAAGCTCTAGAAAAATATTAGGATCACTACCTTGATGATTTGGGTAGAAAATTTCTATCTCTCTTCTATTTCCTCTCTTTTTCTCCCTTTCTTTTCGTTTCTTCTACCGTTTTTCTTTCTTTCTGGTTTTGTTGACTACGTTTCTAGACTAAGTAGCGTATCAAGGTCTTTATTTTAAAACATCAGCTTCTTTTTTAACCCTTAATCCCTTTATTTATTTTTAGGCTTAAATTACAAAATAACCCTTAATGAAAATTTAGGTTATTACATTCTCCCCTTCTTAAAATAATGTTCGTCCTCGAACAGGTCTAGAATCATACCAGTAGTGTCAAATAGATAAGGATATCTAGCTTGCAGTCTGCATTAGACTCCCAAGCAGCCTCCTCGTTTGGATGATTGTGCCACAACATTTTGATGGAAGCCACCTTCTTAGACCTTAATTGTCGCACTTGCCTATCCATAATAGGTATCGTACCTTCCTCATAAGTCAAATTCTCATCGAGTTCCACATCCTCTATTTGGATTTTATGACTATCATCCTGAACATATCATCTATATATGGACACATGAAACACAAGATGAATCTATAGGTGAATATCATAATATAAACATAAGGGCTCAAGGTTTTCAAACCATTCATAGTCATAATCATAAGAGAACATGATAATGCATAAATCATGAGGAACAATGGGAGAACTCGTCTTAATCGATACCATAATGATAGAGCTTACATGATCCCCAACTATCTCGCTCAAGTGGGCAGATCCGTCCCAGGTTTGTCGGGCAAGGGACGTATATGATGTGATATCACAAGGGGGTCCATGAATATATATACCTATGGTGGCACATAGTTCTAAGACCATCGAGTTTACCAATATGCCGAGTCTACTCGGTGCTAGATAGTGCTCCCAAAAACATGCACATAAGGGCTCATATAGTAATCATGGAACCTTTTAAAAAGTTCACGGTCAATAAATCATAACATGTTGATCATACTTGAAATACATGATTAGCCATGAATAAGGGCCCATGAGTCGGCCATAAGTCATAAATTCATAAATCATGTAGAATATGCATATTTGAAAATCCATGTAGTTGACATTCATAAATCCATGAATAATACTTGAAGATAAATCATATCATAAATCATAAATCATAATTTAGGCTTAGGAAGATGAAAATCATAATAGAATAATAACTTGACTTTTCATGAAACTTTACATAATTTGGCATAGATTGTCTAAGATTTGAAATCATAAAATTATAATCAATTTGAGTATAAATCTTCCCATAAGTCTTAAAATAACATTCAGAACATAAAGGGAATTGACCCATAATCAAATGAAAGAGAATCCCATGAATTTGGGGTTAAAACCCCATAATATCATCAAATTTACTTTAATACTTGAATTCATGAACATGGAGAGAAATTGGGGCATGATATTGATGAGGGACTCTCATTCAAAACACTACATATTTGTGTAATTTATCTTACACTCTCCCTTGAAAGCCTAAAGGAATTGGAGAGTTCTAGGCTTGATTTTCAAAGAGAGACCTATACTCTTGCATGCATGAGAGTTGAATGAATTAGGATAATTTTACCCCTCTTAAGATCCTCCTTAGATAGCTTAAAATGAAAAAGTTTAGGACCTTAGAGCTTAGGATTTACGAAAATACCCTTTATGAAAATTTGAAAATTGAACACTGCTAGGTACCACGAGTCGCACCATGAAGTAATGACTCGTGTTCGCCTCTCATTGTTACCATTGGTCGAGGAACTGATTCCCAAAAACCATGCCACGGGCATCCATCACGGGTCATTACATGGAACCACGAGTCGTGAGACTACCCGTTGCTGCTAGACCCTGACATTTCTCTAAACCTTCCCAAGATTACATCCCACGAATTATGGTTCCTCACCACGGGTCGTGACACCATCCATGGCATCACCTTTATAACCAGAAACCATGAACCTTATCGAAATCCATTACAACGACCAATGAGTCATACCATGGCTCATTAGTCTAGATCTTCACACCCAACATCTTACCATAACTCCGACCAACAACTTGTCGTTCCTTCCTACGATGCATACAATGAGTTGTCCGGTGATATTTCCCAAACTTTTTTGCTGATCTCTTTCTAATTTCTAACCTAGCCTTAGACACTTTTGGGGTATTATAGATGTGAATCGTCTTGCATTTCAAGGGGTTCGTCTTGATGATTTGACAGATTGTGGTGTCATTGTTCAGAATGGTTCAGAATCCTCTTTGGTGATTGAAGTCAAGGCTAGGCAAGACGAGGATCCAATCCTGGTAAAGTTGAAGGAAAAGGTTCAGAATCAGAAGGTTGAGGTCTTCTTCAAAGGGGGAGATGGTGTACTTCGATATCAGGGTCGTTTGTGTGTTCCAAGTAATGATTTGAGAGATAGAATGTTGCATGAGGCTAATGGTTCCCTAAATTCTACACATCTAGTTTCCTCTAAGATGTACAGTTACCTATAGGAAGTCTATTGGTGGAGTGGCATTAAGAAGGACATAACAGAGATTGTTGCTAAGTGTCTGAATTGTCAACAAGTGAAAGTGGAGCATCGAAGACTTAGAGGTGTTCTTCAAGACATTAGTAACCCTATATGGAAGTGGGAGGAAATTAATATGGACTTCATTACAGGGTTGCCTCGTACTCATCGATAGTATGACTCTATTGGGATGGTTGTAGACAGGTTGACTAAGGTAGCTTATTTTCTACCGGTCAAAACTACCAATTCGACAGAACATTATGCCAAATTATATATTCGGGAGTTAGTTTAGTTGCATGGAGTTCCCTTTTCAATCATATAAGATATGGATACTCAGTTTACCTCCCAGTTTTGGAGATTGTTTTAGAAGGGACTTGGTACTCAGGTCAAGCTTAGTTCATCTTTCACCCGCAGACAGATAGTGAGGCGGAGTGAACCATTCACACTCTTGAGGATATGTTGATGGCATGTGTGATTGATTTCAAAGGTAGTTGGGATGATCATTTACCTCTTATTGAGTTTGCATATAACAACAACTATCATTCCAGCATTCAGATGGCTCCATTTGAGGCTCTTTATGGGCGGAGTTGTAGATCACCTATTGGTTGGATTGAAGTCGGTGAAGTGTAACGCCCCGAGTCTACACCCTGGATGTAACACGGTACTTGAAGCCACAAGTGACCCCAAGTAAACCCCATGGTCTATCATTCACTAGCATTCTAAGTAAACATGCACAATGGAACTTAAAATATAGCATAAATTATTTAAGAAAAATGAATCTGAAAGTAAAGGTTCAAATCTTTAAATACACTGAATAAACTGAAAGTCATATCTATCTGAAAGCCATCTAACTAATGAGTTTCTGGGACAAGACCCCAACTAACTCTAACTCTACCCAAAACCATATCCAAATGAAATAAATAAACAATGCCCTCGAATGAGGAGGACTCACACTCTGATCTGCTGAAATGGAATGCTCTGAAACTGAAGTAACTATCTATGCTGGACCTGAGAACCTGCAGCTGTATCATGAAATGATACAACATAGAAAGCATGCATCAGTACTTTGAATGTACTGAGTAAGTGGGAGAAACATACAGAATATAAAGTCTGAACTGAAAATGGCACACCATGACCAATAGGTAAACTGAACTGAACTACTGATATAATTTGAAATGGTCAAGACTTCCCTGCCTGATGGTCAAGGACATGCCCTAAATGTGAAACACTGAATCTGAGATACTGGACTGAACTGAGATACTTATTCTAATACTGGACTGAACTGACTAGTGGGAGAGTCTATAACCGACATTTAACCACGTGAGCTAGATGTGGAGTCCGATGTATACAACCCACCGGTAGGACCCAATATACCTTTCCAGGTTATAAAGGCATGAACTGAGTGATCACAAAAATATATCTGGGGCAAATCAGGACAAGTAATACTGAAACCTACACTGGAAACGTAGTTTTGGGAACCTGGGTGCGCTGGAACCCCGGCCTGCTTGGTGATAAGTTCTACTCCCACTGGAACACCTAAACTGAACTACGAAGCTGATAGATTGAAATTGGGGCCCAATACTAGTCAGGGACGAATAACTTCATGTACCTTGAGAGCCTTATCGGACCATATTCTGAATCTGGGTTCTGAGACTGGTCAGAGCAGCTTATCTAGAAGTGTCGTAACCTTCTACAATAACCACTACTAACTGAACTGGGGTCCTAGGGATGGTCAGAGTTATAATTGAATGTCATGACCTCCTAATGGACCAATTAACTGAAATCTTAATCTGGGTCTGAAAACTGGGAGGCACCACTGACACCTCAAAAATAAACTGAAGTTAAACTGATCAGTTGATATTTTATGGACAACACTGAGGTTGATAAAATTTGACTGAGACTACACTAATAGAGTTTTGTGTTCTAACTGACTAAATTACTAAGCAACTAATAAAGGGCTCATTTATGCCAACAACACGAACAACTTCGTAATATAAGGCAAATTTCAAGAATTTTGGGAATTTCATTCAACAGCGCAAAAAGTCATTCTTATTCCTAGGATATCTACTCCACATATATAAATATATAGGAAATTCTATAAAATTCGGCCCATAGCATTCTTCATTCACTAGAGGAAATTTAATAAGAAAAATTCATAACTCAAAAGTTGGGGCTTAGATTCACTTATGTATAAACACTGGCAATTTTATAGGAATTTATGAGCATCATATAAACAATATACAAGAACATCATTCTAAGTGAGATCAACGAAACTAAACATGAAACCTTTTCATTCTTGAAATACTCAGGACCTAAAACTGATAAAAGAAATTGAGGAGGATCTTGGGAGCACAAGTGAAGAACAATCCCCTTGCTAAAACCCCATATACCTAGCTAAATTTCTCCAGATAAAGAAGCTTGGATGACTGAAGTTGGTGAGAAACCCTAGAATTCTCTTGAGAGTTCTTGAGAGGTGACTTCGATGATTTCTTTAGAACTGAGAGTGGGGAATGAGGAATGGACCACTTTTCCCCAGTAAAACGTCTAAAACTATAGCCAAAATGACGCATTTTAGGGTTGGGAGGATAGGAAATTACTAAGTAGCCCTTCGAGATTCGCTAGGAAAAACTGTCAGGTGTTCCTAATGGGTGACCTAACGACTCGTTACTAGGTCCAATGATTCATTGGGTCCCCTATCAAGTTCACTAGAAAATCTCTACTGACACCTGACGGGCACATGACGAGTCGTCATGACTAGAAAGTATTCATCGTGTCGTTCATCAAGTGCACTGGTGAGAAGGTTAGAAAGGTCTGGAAACGAAGGACCTGACGAGTTGTTACTGCTTATGACGACTCGTGGTGACCTTCCATCAATTACACTGTATACTTCTCAAATTCTGAAACTTCGTCTTGGCAACGGGCGACTTAACGAGTTGTGCGACCTGATAATGACTCGTGGGGTCATCCATTGGGAAACACTAACTCATCTTCTTGGAATCCTTCTCAAGGTTGACCGGATGAGTCATTTGGTCCCTTGACGACCCGTCAGGTTGGTTGTTCTGCAACTTTTCTACAGTTCTTCAGATTTTCTAATTTATGTCTTGAATATTGATTTTGAGCTTCCGGGGCATTATATGATGCTACACTGATAGGACTAGATTCAGTTAATGAGACTATGGAGAAATTTCAACTTATAAGGGAAAGGTTAAATCCCAAATTCGTCAAAAGTCCTATGTTGATGTGAGGAGGATAGAATCTTGAGTTTGAAGTTGATGATTGGGTGTTTCTGAAAGTTTCTCACATGAAGGGAGTGATGAGATTCGGAAAGAAGGGGAAACTTATTCCCTGCTATGTTGGCTCGTACAAGATTATGAGACATGTTGGCGAGGTGGCTTATGAGTTATAGTTGCCCTCAGAATTAGCTTCGGTACATCTAGTTTTACATGTATCACTTTTGAAGAAGTGCATGGGTGACCCGATTTTGGTTGTTCCGGTAGAGAGTGTAGGTGTGAAGGATAGCCTTAGTTATGAGGAGATTTGGGTTAAGATTCTTGATTTGTAGATTCAGAAGTAGGAATAAGGAGGTAGCTTCAGCAAAGGTTTTGTGGAGAACTCAGCATGTTGAGGGATTTACGTGGGAAATCGAAGCATATATACAGATACCTGCATCTCTTCCCTTCTGGTTCAGTTCTAACTTGAGGTATTATATTTCCTCCTTAGTACTCTATTCAGTTTCATGTTCATTGCATGTGTTCAGTTTCTTTCATATCAGTGCATGTATGTGTGATTCCTGAATTCACTTATGTCAAGTGTTTCTATCTGTAGTTAGTCATTCCGTTAGTTTTTAACTTTAGGTGTTCGGTATTTGGGATGGCAGGTCCTTTCCCTAGTTATTCAGCATGTTTACCCACATTCAAGGATGAATGTTCCCAAGGGAGAGATATTTTAATACCCTAAAAGTTCCTAAGAAATAGATGGGAGAAATAGAAATGAGTTATGCAGAAAAATCTAAATTTTTGCACTAGAACGACTTATGGTACGAGTCATGACAGGAAGTGAAGGGTCATGGTCTCAGTCATGGTGGAATTCTGAAGGTGGTGTACAGACCATGACTCACACCACGAATTGTGAGGTGTGAGTACGAATCATGGTTAGGAGTCGTGATGAGTTTCCTGGTGTTGACGGGGTATGGTGTCACGGATCATGGTACAACTCGTAGTAAGTAACCATGAGTCGTGATGGAAGTCGTGGTCAGGAATTGGCTAGTGAAGGGGAAGATGTCATGAACAACAGTACCACTCATTGTAGGAAACCACGAGTCGTGATATGCAATCATGGTAATATTCAGAGATGCTTCAGGGAGGAGGAGGAGTGACAACGAGAGGTAACCACGAGCCATTACTTCTTGGTACGACTCTTGGTGAGAGTCGTGATGACTGGCAATCCCCATTTTCCAAATATTTCATTAAGGGCATTTTCATAATTCCTATGTCCTAAGTCCTAAAATACATCATTTAATCACATTTAGGAAGGTTTTAAGAGTGCTTAACCTATTATAAGCCTTCTAATTCCATGCATTCAAGATTAAGGAGTTCATTGAAGATCGAGCTAGAGGATTCCTTAGGTTCTTCATCAATTATCTTGGATTTACAAGGGAGATTATGAAATCAAAGTACCCAGGTATGTAAGGTTATGAATGGGAGTATTCCTTCACTCTCATGGCCAAATCCTCTTCCAAATTCATGAGATTCAAGGTTGATGAATCTAGGGGATTTTAACCCAAATTGTGAAATCTAAGTATCTATCATGGGTAAATTCTATTCGTGTTTCTAATGATGTTTTATGATTCATGTGCATGTTGTATAATGATTTCAATTACAAATTATGATTTCAAAGTTTTAAAATATGATGCCAAAATATGTAAGTTCATGAGGAGTTGAGATAATGATATATGTTTTCAAGCATGATGAGATATCTATGATAAAAGTATGATTTTGAATTACCCATTCCTATATTTATAATTTTTTACCATCAAGTCTATTTCAAAGCATATTTAAGTTTGGTCAAGCCCATATGATCAAGTATGATTCATGATTTACTTCAATTTCATGATATTAGCTTACCACATGATTTTGGAGTCTAGACTCCCACTTTTCAGCTTGTGGTATGTTTTGAGCCAAGTTTCCTCATGTAAAAGTTTCATATTTATGAATGTACTATTATGATTCAGCTTCATCGAAAGATGATAGTTCAGCTTCATCAAAAAATGATGGAGATCATATGCATGTTTTTGGGAGTAATGTCTAGCACCAAGTAGGCTAAGGGTTCATTAACCCTGTGTCTCAAAACTACATGCAAACGTAGGTATGTTCAGACACTTGGCCTTGTGAGCTTCCCCTACCCCCAAGGGGCCATCATCTTGATATCGATATCATGATAGTGCCCTTAGCCCTGGCAAGGCTTTAGATGGCTCGGCCTACTTGAGTGTAATAGTCGGGACCACGTAAGCCCTATCATAGTAATGTCAGTTATATGATGAGTCTCTCATTGTTCCTCATGATTTCAATTATGCATGTTCATTAGTCATGATATTAGGTTTTCAGCAGGTTTGGCCAAATATTCAGTTTTACTTATGATTATCAGTTTCAGCTTAGGGTCATTGGATTCAGTTATGATATTCAGTTATGTTTAAATCATTTTTTTAGATAATAACATGCAAGCCTTACTCTCAAAATCTTATGATTAAATGTTTTATAATATGCATGATTTCAGTTTTACTTACCTTGCATACTCAGTACATTCCAAGTATTGACCGCATACTCTATGTTGTATCATTTCATAATACAGGCTCGGACGTTCAGGTTCAGTCCCGCCACAAGCCAGTTCCTCAAAGTTAGCATATCCAGCTTGTTGGTGATCCTCATCCTTTGAGAACCTCTTTATAAGGTTTTTATTAGTATCTTTCAGTTTCAGTTTATTAGTGAGCTAGTTGGGGTTTTGTCCGATTAGCTCGTCAAGATGTTATAGGCTTATCAAACATAGTATGTATTTTGCTTCGGATCAGTGTTATGTATTCCGTTATCCTTATGTTATTAAATATTCAAACTTCCGCTATTTCAAATGTTTACCTTTCCGCAATTATTTATGTTGAGCTTTAGTTGTCATATTCATGTCATGGATCGACTAAGAACCATTTATTGTTCTAGGTTTCATGTCTAGTTACGGGCCTATGTTTGGGTCGTGACACTGACCCTGTCTGTTGTATTGTACTACTTAGTCTTTAGATAGGACAATCCTTGATCTTGTGGTCCTCACTACCACATGAGAAACAAACCACTGGCCTCCTTCTAAATCTACCAAAATATCTTATATTACACCAATCATAATATGGTACTGGCCTCTCGGATTACCAATATCCTGTCTCTATTGGAGTACCATAACTAGGCTCAACACCTGATGCTGATGGAAAAGGATGCTAATATATATCTCCCTTGTATTATGTCCTAAGGCCACCTTGGGACCCACTCTAAAAATCTACAGGATTTATTCTCTTCCACTGCTCACTCCGATCCAACTGTTGTTGCCTATGTTCCTCCATACATTAAGCCAATGCTTGTATACAAGATATGCGTATGCTGTCCTATATCGAGGTGAATCTATAGTGATACACACACTCAGGAAAAAACCCATTCATGTATCAATGTATCATGGCATGCATATTACTAACAAAAATAAAGGAGCATATCTAGCCAGCGCATTAAATCGGAGTCCATATTATCGTATGCTCATATCAACCTGCTCTGAGGACAAGAACTGGTCGATCATGGAATCTTGGACACACATAATGATCCAGAAAGGTGTCAACAAAGTTAGCCCATTTGGCTGGAGAGGAATCTCTACCTTTAGACCGCCCCCAACTCTCATACCACTATCGTCACCTTAATGCTGCCAACTATACAGCCTCAAACGAAATAGCATGCATAACCTTAAAAATATGATACACGTAATTGACGAAGTCCTGTGGGTATTCATTCACATTCACCCTAGAGAACTCTGGAGGATTCGGTACTATAAATTCCTAGGTCCTAGAACTCCTTACCCTGTAACCAAACTCCATACCGTCTGGTGTCCCAACTCCTTGCTGTCTAGCCACTACCTTCATTAATAACTGTACTATAGTCCTTAGATCCTAATCTGTAGCATGTATAGGTGGTTCTAGAGTTCTGGCATCCCCCAAAGCATCCTCAACCCTCAGAGCATTATCCCTCGGGGCATTCCCCGCTTGATGTGCAGGTACCTAAGGTGGGGTATTGGCCTCTTCCTGGGCCTCAGAAGGATCTATTACAATATGATGTACCCTGCTAGTACCTTCACCTGTTTTTATATCAAGCTGTTGATCCTATAGTTTTGTGTGTTACAACATTCTTTACACAATTAAATAAATATAAGTCTAAACTCGACTCCTATAACTGAAATGATTTTGATCAGAAAAATGGGTAACAATCTTAGATATCATGTAACCTCCTATTTATAAGTATACGACTCAATGCATACATAAATAAGACTCTAATAGACATAACTCATAGACTCCCTAGGAAATGACCTGCTCTAATACCAAGTTTTTCACACCTCAAACCCAGGGAGGCATGACCAGCATCCGGTGCCACATTTGATCAAGAGAATCCTATCACAATCTATCAGTCGAAATCGACAAGGCCTGGAACCACAATAATGCAAAACAACATAATCACAGTAGTAACATAAAAGATATGGGCTCATAGGCCAATGCTATAAGATACAAATGGCTGTCAAGGCCTATCTACCTAGAGTTATATACAAGAAGCGCCAACAATCCCTATTACCAAAACACATCCGAATAAGATAGGTCTAGAAGCCTCCATAGAGTTCAATAACTTAATAACTAATCAGGACAAGGACGCAACCTACCCAATTTGTATACAAAACCAAAAGATTTGCAAAAGAGGTAACTCTGGACAAACTGGAGCTTACCAATCACCAAGGACTCAACTCAGCAGCGAGGATCTTTATCCACCTGATGGTCAACACCTTTAGAAATGAATACAACACCTCGACTAGGGTGTTAGTACAATAATATACAGAGTATATAAGGAGAAACCAATAACCCAAAACTCCATACCTGAATTGCACATAGGATTTCCAACAACCAGGTAGACCACAGCTTTCCTCAGCTCACAATCCCAATTCACGTCAAATATATCAATTAATGATTCAAAATTACAGTACAAATATGTATTCATATCTATAATTAATAATATCCAAACACAAACCTTATCAAAAAAACTTTCTAATCTCAGGTTATACTTATCCACATGAGATAAATCCTATTGAGGGAACTCATTTGCAACCCCAGGAAAGCTCTGACACATCGAAACAACTCATAAAACATGCCTCTACTCGACACTACAAGAGGAAGGAATCATACTCCATAGTTCAGCCATTTCCATGGGCTCTATCACTTGCCGGAATAACTCTCGTGCTTTAGATGATCGACAAGCCACAAGGCACCAAGATAGAACACTCAAATCTAGCTAACATATACACATAACCAATATATATGTTCAACTTATTTCAGATATCTACTGGTGTACAAACAGCCTCTAAATGAAGCTACAAAACCAACAACTGACACGTACAATTCTAGCGAAGTTTTACATGCCTATTCGACTCCACAACGCCCCTATCGGGCACACGATTATAGCTCCAAATAAGTAAAGAAAATGGCACCAAACACCATCCCAACCAGAAACTGTCCAGGCCCAAGTATATAAACCCCTCCACTTCTGTTTTGCTTCACATAACTTATAATTTCCAGCAGAGAATGTAGGGGAACAGGGGAGAATGAGGATTTCCTATAAATATTCATCCGATTGCGCCATCAAACGCGGTCCAAACTCAAATTAACTCCAGATACCGAAGTATAAAGCAACAAGGAGCATTCCTACGGGTTTAGTTTCATGAAATTCGGCCTGCGAACCTTCGTGTTACCGAGCTAAGGTAAGTGGAATTGCTCCAAATTAGTGTCAATATACTCCTAGCCCTAAAGTAAGCATTTCTCCCTTCTGGACTTCCGAGAAATAGCGAG
>JACEIK010016193.1:0-16265 GCA_018107945.1 Datura stramonium
GATTAGTTCCTCAAATTCATTTTAAACCTACAAAATCAAGAACTAATCATGTTGGTTAGTATATATATTCACATTTACATAAAATTACATGAGAATGTATATAAATAAGTAGATAAACAAGATAAAAAACTAAGTTATAAAGTATCACTTGGGCATGCCATTTTGCCCAAGATCACTTCCCACTCTAAGTTTTCAAAAAAGTCATCGTAAGCTCTCTTCTCAAGAACCCTTCAAGCAACCCTAGGGTTTTCCTCCATTGTAGCAGTCCAAGTTTTCTCCTTCAAGAAACTTCAACTCAGGTATGTGGGAATTCAAAAAGGGAATTATCCTTCCCTTGTGTCCCCCAAAACCCTCTCATCATTTCTCTATCAGTTTTAGCCCTGAGCTTTCGAATACGAGGAGATTACATGTTGTTTTTTGTCAATTTCACATAGAATGATATCATTGCTTATTATTTATATGATCTCCATCAATTCTTACATGGATTGTTGATGTTCTGATGTGCCGTGATTTTACGTCACTTTCGACGCTTAAAACCAAGAAACTATGCACATTCCGGGTATGTTTATATAGGTATGATGTGCTTTGCGTTTAAAGTTGCAGGAAAATAGGTTCGAAAGTGAACTGGGCAATTAATGCTTAAAATCACTAAACAAGTGACTGCCAGGCACTTCACAAGTCGTTGGCACTTAGCACGACTCATTGCTGAAGTCGTGGGCAAAGGTTCAGTTTTGAAGATGCAAGACCAGTGTACCTGACGGGTTTAGGGAACGACTCGTTACATCTGGTAATGAGTCGTGAAGTCAGTCGTGAAGACTGAGAGAGAAATTATTGAAGAAGTAACCAGTGGAGATGACGGAAGACATAATGAGTCGTTAGTTGACTAAATGACTCGTTGGCAGATCACTGGAACCAACCGTAAGGTATACTGGAAATTTGAAGGAGTTAGACCACGAGGGGCCTAACAACTCGTGCCCAGGCACAATGAGTCATTAGGTGACCCGTTTCCATAACTGGGTTCGATGCTGAGGACGACTGATTTTTGTAAGGCACGACTCATCAAAGGTCCTAACGAATCGTTACCAAGCCCGTGATCACTGATGACCTGGTTTCCAATTTTAGTTAGGAAAAGGTTTTCTTGGAACTATAAATACACTATTTAGGTTTATTTTTAATGTACAGTTTATTATCACTACTTTTCACATAGATTTTGGGTGTTGTACATTTATTCTTGGTTTAAGAAACAAAGTTTGCAATTTTGTTCTTGAATTTGAGGATCAAAAGCAACATTGGAATTTATTCATCAAGTTTGGAGTTTTATTCAATTACTTGGTTTTCTTCTACGATAATTTGTACGTTGCAATTATGATTTATTCAATATTTTGTGATTGTGATCATGCAAAAGTAGCTAAACCCATAACTAGGGTTGTGGGAACCAAGATGACTTAACACACATAGGTTAAACACTTAGTGATTCTTGAAATGGGTTTAATGCATGTATTGTTTTTCCTTCGTTTTAATTGTTTATTAATGGTTGCAAACGTTAGGGCTTGCCTTATTCTTACTTATCGAACCAAGGAGATATTGAATGGGAAAAGGCATTAACAACGGAGATTTGAGGCTATCAACCTCATTTAATAGCTTGAACTTGTCCAGGGATAGCTAATCCGATATTAATGATAAGGGTTAATTAAGCGTACACCCGTATACGAACTAAGTTGCATGGTGATAATCATCTAGAAAGGGGACCAATCATTTAGGTGAACCTAACTTACCGATATTGCATGTTAAACTCCGGAATAAATCACTAGTGTATAAGCCTTGTGGTTATGAAGTCTTCGGGAACACAATCCTAGTCAAGTCGTTAATTGAATACAAACCGAATTGGACTTAAGCATTTAGCAGTTTTTACTCATATTTAGTAGTCTATTTCTTTCCCCCTTAGGAAATAAGTAATCCGATAGTAACAGCTATTCACATTAACTCAAGTTCTTTCCATATTCCCTGTGCGATCGACCCCAACCTTCGTTGGGTTCTATATTTTACATCGACCACTTATGCAGAGGCTGCTGAGCTACTTGACACGATCACCAAAACCAACCGCACTTGGCACACTGGAGAGTCCGACTGGTTCTTATGCGGTTGGTATGTCTGCGAAACAGAGAAGAAAAGATGAAGAGTGTGATAAAGATATTGCTGAGATTAGAACAACTATGGGGTTACTTGCTAAGAATCTAATGGGATCTAGAGCTGAGAAAGTTAATGCTGTGGGTTCTCAGGGCAAGGCCCCGAGAAAAGATGGATATGAATCTGAGTCTGAGGAGGAAGCTAACTATTTAAATGATCAGAGGGTAAGTTTCCGGAACAACACCCAAGGGTCTAACCAACACTCTAGGCGTCAAGGTCAAGGGAACCAAGGTCGGAACTTTTACAAGGATAATAATTACAACCAAGGCCAATACAGAGATAATGGGAGACTGGAAGAAGTGCAAGGAGTACAAGAATGATAGAAGTGGTTTGTATGTTCCTCCAAGAAACCGTGAGCCAGAGTCCAGTGGTTCAAGGGTTGAAGACATGCTGTCCAAAGTACTCAAGTAGATGGAGACAACAGATAGCCACTTTAAGGAGCTCCGTGCTGATATTTCTATTTTAAATTAAAAGGTGGAGTCACATGCCATGGCCATTAAGCAGATTGAGCAGTAGATGAGTTAGATGTCTGTTGCAATGAATCAGAGGCAGAAAGGCACACTTCCTAGCAACATAGTGCAAAATCCAAAAAATGACAGTCATTGCTGGCGGTCACTACTAGGAGCGGGAAGGCAATAGTTGATCCTCCTAGGCCGGTTGTAATTAAGGAGTCAGAAAATCCCGTCTCGATGAATGATGATAGTGTAGCAGATTTCAAAAACCCAACTTTGGTTGGAGATTCAGATGTGAAAACTGCTCCAAGTAATTCAAAGGAGCAAGGAGCTGCCCATGAGAAGGAGAAGGAGGCACAACAAAAGTTTACATCGATCCCTAGACCTCCTCCTCCTTATCCCCAGCGTTTGAAGAAGAAAGCCGAAGATGGGAAGTATCACAAATTTATTTCTATGCTTAAACAGTTGTCGGTGAACATCCTATTAGTTGAAGCACTTGAGCAGATGCCCGGATATGCCAAATTCATGAAGGACCTTGTCACCAGAAAAAGGAATCTAAGTTTTAAACCTGCTGATAATTTGAACCACTGTGGTGCCATAACTACACGGTTCCTAGCTCAAAAGAAGAAAGACCCAAGTGCTTTTACTATACCTTTCACCATTGAGGATGTCGAGTTTGCAAGGGCGCTTTGCAACCTGGGAGCTAGCATAAATTTGATGCCGCTATCAGTGTTTAAAAAAATTGGGCTTGGGATCCCCCACACCAACCGCTATGCGGCTTTTGATGGCCGAATGAACCATTAAAAAGCCGGTGGGGATCCTTTTTATGTTCTTGTCAAGGTGGACGAATTTATTTTCCCAGCAGACTTCGTGATTCTAGACTGCGAAGTTGATTCTGAGGTCCCCATCATTTTGGGGTGACCATTCCTTGCAACGGGTAGAGCCTTAGTAGATGTGGAGGCAGGCTAGTTAAAATTCAGGTTAAACAAAGAAGAGGTCATCTTTAACATTTTCCAGAACATGAAGTAACCAAGGGAATTCAGCAGGGTCTCAGCACTGGAGGACGGATACGAATTACTTGACGATTCTGAGTAGTCAAGAGACTTGCGTCGTGCCGCAACGTTAAATCAGGCGCTGCATGGGAGGCAACTCATGGAGGTGTTTTGGTGAAGTCTGAGTAGCCAAAACATCCACGTCGTGCTGCGACGTTAAATCAAGCGCTTCTTGGGAGGCAACCCAAGTTGTAAATGTAAGAAATATGTAGTGTTTACGTTTGTTAATGGGTGCAGGTGATTAAGATGGAAAATTTGAAGTTGGAACCAAAATCTAGAACCTCAGTTCTTGTGCAGAATGTCACAGAACGAGTCGTCATTTGACTGATGACTCGTTCAGTCCAATCATGAAGAAAATCGCAGAAAACAGGGGAGCAACGGTTGACTTAACGATTCGTCTCTTCAGGAAACAAATCGTGAGGTCCTCCGTAATGTACACTGGACAAAAGGAAGAATCAAATGGAGAAGGGTGATAACGACTCACTCAACGAATCATTGGGAGACCAAACGAGTCGTTAAGTGACCCGTTATGTAGCTACAATAGTCCAAGGACCATGACTCAGGCCACGACTCGTTGGGTGACACAATGAGTCGTTGCTTGACTCATTAGGTCCAACGTAAGTTTTTGAACTCCAATAATAACACGAAAGGGAAAAATGATTCATTTAATCACTTAACGAATCGTTACATGGGTCGTCATGTGTTTTAAGTAGCTATAATTCGACTTGACCCATGCCAAAATTAGGGTGAAATTTAACTTAAATTATATAAACCCAATTTCTTTTACTCTTCAAATTCCCACTTGAGTTTAGACCAAGCACCATTACCAACTTCAAATTCCCTCTTCTTCATCCCCCAGCCGCATCAAAACAACCCCTCTACATTGCACTCAAAACAGTAACCACGCATACACGATCATACTCCCATCTTCGGTCAAGCATCTCGTGAGTAAAATTTTTCCCACTTAATTGTGAGTGTCGTTTCAATTAAATAAGAGTTTTTGTTGTTGACCCATACTTCAAATGAACTTGAAATTGTCTAAATTATTGTTGTACTTGTCTCAATCTTTGCCTCATGATGATAATGAACCCTAGGAAGATTAAAAAAATAAATTGCGATTTAATTTACATGGATTGGTTTGAGAAATTTAAGTTCTGTGTTTGTAGAGTTGAACAATAGTAAGTGGATGAAGATGAATGTATAGGTAAACTGAAATTATTGGGTATGAGCTACATCACGAGTCGTTAGATCACCAAATGACTCATTGTGTAGCTTGTTATGAGTGGAGATCAAATCGAGAAGGCAGTGTACCTAACGACTGACCTAACGACTCGTTGCCTTTTGTAACAACTTGGTGGGACTAGTCGTTAAGTACACTGGCCCAACATGAAGAAAGAATGGTTTGTGACAACGAGGGACCGCACGAGTCATTGCAAGTGGCAACGACTCGTTTAGTCACTCATCAGGTCCACTGAGTAGTAGTTTAAAATTATTTTTGTTTCATCTTATCTGATATAATAGCAATGTTTCCATAGGTACAATGGCTCCGAGAGGTACACCAAGGAAAGGTCAGGCAAAGAAAAAAATACCTAAGTGTAGTCAACCTTCATACCATAGACGTCGTGATGAGACATCCTCCTCCGAAGAATCAAGTAGCTCTGAGGAAGAATATGACATATTAGAGGAGCAGTTAGTGAGGAGATCAACCAGGGCTAGGGATCAACAAACTTCAAATCCAACAACCTTGGTCGATGCTCCTACTCCACTAGCGAAGGATCCGCCCAACTGCACTGATGATAATGCCAGGGCTAAAACCACACTTGCTCCTGAGGGCCCCACAATTGGGCAAAACCCAGAGATAGCTGACGAGGCACATGCTCAGCGAGGGAACTCTGATGATGAATTGACTGAGACCTCGAACACATAAAATGAGCAACCAAGGAACGTCCATAGATGGTGTGTTCATGGTATGAGGGCCATATATATCAGAGATATTGCTCCTAATGATAAAGGGAATCCAAAGAGGAGCATATACGAGGAGCCGAGGCTGAAAGACCTTTTAGAGCTACAAGCTGTGTTCGATAAGTACAGGTTTGGGTGGTTGACTGAGCCATCAGGAAGCTACAACACATGCTTAGTCAGAGAATTCTATACATCCTACGCGACCACACTACAACATTTGGCATTAGGGGGCCAAGATTGGAAAAAGAGGCCTGCCTTAACGCAGGTGTTGGTTCGAGAGACTCCCGTAGACATATATGAGAGGAAAATCTCTAGGATTCTGTATGGGCCAGATTATCATGCTCCAATGAACATGACTGAGTTCGACCACAGGGTATTCGAGTTAAAGAAAGTCAAGAACGAAAAGCTAAATAGTTAGGAGCACATCAGAAAATATACTTGGCGGTCTCGGATCATTTCTACAAGAGGTCCGTTGGTTGAATGGTTGCACGACACAGAGTCTCAGATAAAGAAGGCCACACTCAACTTTCAGGATAAATTTTGGTGGTCATTGGTGCGGCACAGGCTGGTACCGACCAGCAATGATAACATCCTCTCACCTGACAGAGCGGTATTGGTAGAAAGTATTATGGAGGGATATGCCATCAATTTCCCGCGGTACATTTCAAAGGAGATTAGAGAGCGGGCAATCAATGATGGTACTGCAATTCCCTTCCCCTGTCTGATTGATAGACTCAGTCAAGAGTCAAAGATGCTGGAGTTGCCATCAGTTGAACAGAGAATAGCGGTACAGAAGATAATAGATATTGGGTTGATTCGAGAGGACACAAACCCGATATCGAGAGCAAGGAATCAGGCAGTTGCATCCGCTGGAGCGACCATATTAGAAGAGGCATTTGGCAGTGGGATGCAGACCGATACGGCACAAATCACTGATTTGGCAGCTGAGCCTATTGAGGGTAGAGATATGGGTAGCTAGCCTGAGGCTACAGATGCAGCGGACACCTCCACACCTGCTGATGTTCCTGAGTTATCATCCACCGCGGCAACACCTAGAACACCAATTGCTCCTCCATAAGCCACTACAACTGGCCTAGTTACGATTTCTCAGGAGTTTTTGGTTGATATGGTAAGGTGGCTAACTAAGGACAAAAAACAGCAGGCCCACACGACTCTACAGGTTAAAGTTCTAATGGAGTAGGTAAATACTTGGGTGACGAAAGAGTTGGAGGCATTGTCCAGTACTGTGCATGGCCGGTTGGACGCTTTCGATAGATGAATGGATGAGAACCTTGCGCAGTTACAGGTACCTGAATTGGAAAAATGGTATGCAGAGCTAAGAGCACTCAGAGCTGAGGTATGAGATTTGGCCTCACGACAGGTAGCTGCAGTACCTCCACTGGTGCTTCCTGTGATAGATGATGAATTTTAAGAAGAGCTACCACCGGCTTTTGATTTTATTACTAAGGAGCCGGTGCAACATGATAAGGGAAAGAGGCCTCCTGAGGAGGAAAGATTTGAAGAAGATGCTTCTATGCTTCGTCAGCAAAAATGAGAGCGGAGTGAGATGGAGAGAGCACTGCATAGTTCGAGAGAGGAGGCTCGACAGAGAGCTGAAACTGAAGTAGCGAGAGCTCATGGAGAAGGCACGAGCTCCTTTGGATCATAAAATGCACCGGGTCAAGCCGATAATGTTGGAGATAACATTGGAGGAGTATCTACACCCTCCACCGACCAAGTAGCTGACACCTAGGTTGCATAGGTAAGTTCCTTATTTCCCTAGTTTTGTCTGATATATATGCGTCGAGGATGACACATGCTTTTATTGATGAGGGTAGGGAGGGATACCTGTGCATTCTTTTGTTGAACATAACCTGAGGATTTTTTTGCCAGATATCTTTTCCATCGGGTGTTGCATATCTAGTAGAACCGACACATTTAGGGTATTATGTTTTTTTAGTGTTTGTTTGTGTCAGTCGTAAGAAAGTTAGGTGAACTGAAGGCAATCATGAGCTTAAATTGTTGATTTTTGTTGAATTTATAAGTTGATACCCCTCCTAAATTTTTTTTATATGTGTATGTTAAAGTTGACAAGTATGACCTTTGTGAATCTTTGCATGGCATTGAAACTGTGAACATGTTTACCATTGTATGGCTGTACCTGAACTAGCAGTTAGTAGAAGTGATGATGTTGACCTATGCTATGTGTGAGTGAGGTTTAATAGCTAAATTCGGCTGTGTGTGTCAATATTGAACTTGCCTGGTTAGTCGCATCGAGATAGAGGATAGGAAACTAGGAAAGGATCATAGGCCGTTTTTGATTTATGAGTCCACTTTAGCCTTAAAAGTCCTATCAAAAGAGAATAAAAAACCCTTGATCCAAATGTTTGAGCTTAAATCAACCTTTCTTTTTGTTTACACTAATTCGCCTTCCTGCTGTTATTAAGAATGAACCTGTTTTGGCCCTGGTCCCTCCTTGGACACTGTGAACCTCAACTCAGGAAAATTGCCTAAGTTGAGGGTGGCTAGTATACCGGTGATTAAAAAGAGTAGGGTGGAATGAAAATTAGGGTAATGAAAAGGAAAGAGCGGGTGCGGTTTGCATAACGAAAAGAAAATAAAGAAATAAAAATTATTGTCAAAGAGAAAGAAAAGAAAAGAAAAGAAAGATGTGACATCAATGAATACTTGAATGAAGATAAACCGCACCCATAGTTGCGAATGCAAATAAAAGAAGAAGCAAGTAAAGGAAAAAGGGAGAAAATAGAAAAAGGTTAAACGTGGAGTCAAGAAGTGTGTAGTTCCAAGGAGGGTTAAGCTACTAATTTCATATGTACTATACCCAAACCTGAGCCTACGTTACAAGCCTAGAAAGTCCTATAGTGATCCTGGTTACTTTTCCGAAAATTGATGTATTGAAAGTAAAGGCAAGCCTATGGTATTGTATGCACACAGTTAGAATTTCTTTGTAAGAGAGAGTGAATCTTACCTAGTACTGAGAGAAATATATCGGAATAATCATATACACATGTTTGAGTATGTGACTTCTTTTAGGTGAGAGCATTTGATCAACAAAATCGTCTACAAATTGTCTGGGTCAGTGTTATAGATTTATGTGAGTGGTTGCAAGTTATAGTGTTTTGCCATGTTTTGATTCCTCTGTGTCATGGTTGAAAATTTTGCATATGCATTCTGAGTTGAATTGATATGATGAAGGAGGGGTTAGAAAATTCGATTTGATGAATAAATGTGACTACCGTAAGTTTCCTAGAGTTGTTTCTATTGAAGCGTCGAAGTAGTTTATTTTTTTTTTTTTCTGAGGACATGCAAAAATTCTAAGTTGAGGGTGTTGATGTGCCATGATTTTACGGCACTTTCGATGCTTAAAACCAAGAAACTATGCACATTCTGAGTATGTTTATATAGGCATGATGTGTTTTGCATTTAATATTGCAGGAAAATAGGTTTGGAAGTGAACTGGGCAAATTATTGCTTAAAACAACTGAACAGGTGACTGCCAGGCACTTCACGAGTCGTTGGCACTTAGCACGGCTCGTTGCTAAAGTCGTGGGCAAAGGTTGAGTTTTGAAGATGCAATACCAGTGTACCTGACGGGTTAAGGGAACGAATCGTTACATTTGGTAATGAGTCATGAAGACTGGGAGAGAAATTATTGAAGAAGTAACTAGTGGAGATGAGGAAGACATAATGAGTCGTTAGTTCACTATAGGACTTGTTGGCAGATCACTGGAACCAACCGTAAGGTACACTGGAAATTTGAAGGAGTTAGACCACGAGGGGCCTAACGACTCTTGCCCAGGCACAACGATTCGTTAGGTGACCCATTGCCACAACTGGGTTTGATGCTGAGGACGACTGATTTTAGCAAGGCACAACTCGTCAAAGGTCCTAACGAATCGTTACCAAGCCCGTGGTCACTGACGACCTGGTTTTCAATTTTAGTTAGGAAAAGGTTTTCTTGGAACTATAAATATACTATTTAGGTTTATTTTCAATGTACCATTTATCATTACTACTTTTTACATAAATTTTGGGTGTTGTACGATTATTCTTGGTTCAAGAAACAAAGTTTGTAATTTTGTTCTTGAATTTAAGGATCAAAAGCAACATTGGAATTTATTCATCAAGTTCGGAGTTTTATTCAATTACTTGGTTTTCTTCTACGATAATTTGTAAGTTGCAATTATGATTTATTCAATATTTTGTGATTGTGATCATGCAAACATGAGTAGCTGAACCCATAACTAGGGTTGTGGGAACCAAGATGAATTAACACACATAGGTTAAACACTTAATGATTCTTTAATGGGGTTTAATGCATGTATTGTTTTTCCCTTTGTTTTAATTGATTCTTGACGGTTGCAAATATTAGGGCTTGCCTTATTCTTACTTACCGTACCAAGGAGGTAGTGAATGGGAAAAGGGAGTAACAACGGAGATTTGAGGCTATCAACCCTCATCTAATAGCTTAAACTTGTCCAGGGATAGCTAATCCGATATTAAGGGTAATGGTTAATTAAGCGTACACCCATATACGAACCAAGTTGCATGGTGATGATCATCTAGATAGGGGATCAACCATTTAGGTGAACCTAACTTACCGATATTGCATGTTTAACACCGGAATAGATCACTAGTGTACAAACCTTGTGGTTATGAAGTCTTGGGGAACACAATCCTAGTCAAGTCGTTAATTGAATACAAACCGAATTTGACTTAAGCATTTAGCAGTTTTTACTCATAGTTAGTAGTCTATTTCTTCCCCCCTTAAGAAATAAGTGACCAGATAGTAACAACTATTCTCATTAACTCAAGTTCTTTCCATATTCCCTACGAGATCGACCCCAACCTTCGTTGGGTTCTATATTAGAAATCGACTGCTTTATATCTCAATTGCAAGGTGTAATTTGGGCGACATCATGTTCTTGAAAAGTCAATTTAAGCCCTAAATCTTCGAATAAAGACTAATTGTGTATTAAATTCTGTCTAGTTGTGAAGTATGATTTGGGTTGAATTTTCTAGTAGTTCTTATTGTTTATATGTTGAGTAAATACTCCATTGATAAGAATGGTTTTAGCCTTGTCGAATAAGACTTCTTTAATTCTTGAAAATTTTCCATATTATGGAACTCCTGTGTTGTTGGAATGAGTTGGGTTCTCTATTAGCTGCTTAGTAATTCAGTTCAGTTAGAACGTGGAACCTCTTCAGAACTATTCAAAACTTGTCAACTGATCAGTTTGACTTCAGTATTTTCCTGAGGTGTCAGTGGTGCATCCTAGTTATCAAAATCAGATTCAGAATCCAGTTTATTGGTCCATTAGGCGGTCATGACATTTTAGATATATAGCTCTAACTAGCCTCAGGACCCCAATTTAGATTACAGTTTGTTCTTAGAAGGTTACGACGCTTCTAGATAAGCAACTCTGACCAGTATAGAACCCAGTTTTAGAATCTGGTCCGACAAGACTCTCAGGGTCCTTTCAATTATATGTACCCGACTAGTCTTAGACCCCAGTTTCGAGCTATCAGCCTAGTAGTTCAGTCTAGGTTTTCCAGTGGGAGTAGGACTTAGCACCGAGCTGGCCGGGGTTCCAGTGCACCCAGGTTCCCAATACTACATTGCCAGCATAGGTTACAATATTACTTGGCCTGATTGGCCCCAGACTTTCGTGATCACCCAGTTCATGCCTTTATACCTTGGCAAGGTATATTGGGTCCTATTGATGGGGTGTATACATCGGACTCCACATCTAGCTCACGAGGTTATATGTCGATTATACACTCTCCCACTAGTCAGTCCAGTCTAGTTTCATAATAAGCAACTCAGTTCAGTTCCAGTTCTATCAGTTTAGCCCAGTTCAGTACAATATGTCAGACTCAGAACTTTCAGACTTAGGACATGTCTTTGACCATCAGACAGGGTCATCTTGACCATTTCAGTTTACTTCAGTAGTTCAGTTCAATTTACTTGTTGGTCATTGCATGTCATTTCAGTTCAGACTTTATATTCAATTATGTTTTCTCCCACTTACTCAGTACATTCAAAGTATTGACGCATACTTTTATGTTGTATCGTTTCATGATACAGTTGCAGGTTCTCAGACTCAGCACCGTTAGTCGCCGCAGTTCAGATCCCCCTTCTAAGTAGTTGAAGTGTGAGTCCTCATCATTTGAGGGCCTTATTTTATTTACTTTAGTTAGTTCATTATTTTTAGCTAGACTTATAGATAATTGGGGGCTTGTCCCAACAACTCATCAGTTAGAGGACTTTCAAACACAATTAATTTCAGACTTCAGATGTTCTTAAACTTTATGATTCCAGTTTTATTTTTATAAATGCTTTTATGCTATTATTTCAAAGTTTCAGCTATATTTATTTGACTCAGAATCCAGTATATGATAGACCAAGAGTTGACTTGGGGTTATTTGTGACCCCAAGTACCGTGTTCTGTCCAGGGTGTAGACTTAGGGCGTGACAAGTGCTGCCATCCCTCAGCAGTCACGGGTGTACCTCCAATATTTAACAGCAGCTCAAACATCCCAAACATGAGGCCTCTTTAACTGTCATCCTGAGCATTACACTCGGTTGGAGTGAAGATTGGTGTTGATGAGTTGGTTGGCTCCTTGACTTTTGTGAAATAAATTATTTCTCTGCCAAGTGCCCTGCTAGGGGTAGATGAAGGTATGCCTCATCTTCCTTAATGCCAAGCTCCCATAAGAACTAAGTCAACAAGTTTCCATAATAGTATTCCCATCAGTAGTCATCTCTATATTGCCTCATGTTGTCCTTTAGCACAACACCAAAGTTAATTGGAAGCCCCTTCATCACCATATATACAAATACCACCCTTTCCTGAGTGATCTTTGTGGTGTGTTTCCCTGGGAGATGTACAACACAAACCAATTTGACCTAAACTCTAACCTCCTTAGTCAAGTAGGAGAATGAGAGTGTCAAATGAGTGCCATTTTCACCTCTTGCCCACTGGGCAGCTGAATGCTCTCCAGACAAAGTATGGTGAATGTCATGGTATGGGGGCTTCTCAAGCATCATGAGGTACATCTCTGGGTCCACCACTGGTGTTCCAAGGAATGCATTGAAACACCTGGATAGTGAAACGGCCACTTGATCCCACACCTTGATCTTTGTGCTCTCTCCATACAAGGTGTTTCAATTCGCGTAAAATTCCCTAGGGTGAGGTTGCACTCTTCTAGCTCAGAAAACACGTACCCAAGCCCCAGTTCTTGGTGTCCTGAATGGTGGGGAGCTCAAGTATCAAATGACCATCATCAATCCAATTCTTCGAGGCATACTTGGCCTCCTTTTGGGCGTTAAACCACTTGAGCCCATGCTCCTCCACGGTCTTCGCTACAAACCTCTTAGTAGGGGGTACCTTTTGGACTTATGATCTTGATGCAACTCCCTTTCTGCGCCTTTTGAACCTGTTTCTAGCAATTTCTACTTCCTTCCCTTTGTTTGCTCGTGATGCCATAGTACCCGTCAAACAACAGTAGTAATCTTACCAAATTAGTTCATGAATAATAAGGCTCGCTAATTAGGTGTAAGAGGTGAAAAATGACCCCACACTTAATTTACTAGCATAATTGTGCGAATTTGTCAAATAGGGTTCTCAGGATTCCCCCATTATCATGCCAAATCTCATCAACCTAAATTATTCATCAACTTTACACAACATACCATACTCATGATTTTCCCTCACACCTCTCTTATTTATTTTTTCAAGGGTGCTTTAATTTAGCCACTCACTTCTCTTATCAACTCCTAATTCGCCATTCACAACAACCCAAATGTGGAAGTATTTAAAATAGATTCAACTAACAACTAATCATGAATTTCTCAAACTTTCCACAATGAATTAACATAAAATTTTCAGCAACCCAATATTTTCACAATTCAAGAATCACACTATTCAAGAAATTTTCTCCTCCACAAAAGTACTCCAATTCACTAATTTCATGAAATTCCTCTACAACTCATTCATCACCCTCTTCACACCCACAACTTAGAATTGTCAAAATTCAACCAAAATAAGAAACACAAATAAAGGATATAACATTATTATGGAATAAAATATGAGATTTAAGTCATGAAAACTCACATTATGAAGTTCAATATTCTTAGCCAACAATGGTGATTTTTGGGTCTGGCGCGGTGCCCCAACCACTACACCACCCTAAATATTTTTTGCTTATGAAATTCAACACTTGATGCCCACGTTAGGTATTTTTCTCCGGACTCAAATTTTTTCCAGCTTCTTTTCTCCATTTTCACCTCAAATTCCCTATTCGTCTCTTCAAAAAATTTGTTAGAAATATGGGTTACTTCCCACCAAACGCCTTAGTTATAGTCATGACACGACATTCACGGGTTTCCTCCCGTGCAACATCTAATTTAACATCACGACATGATGTAAAACTTCTCACTCCTCCAATTGGGTGAGATGATTAGTAACCTGATTTCCTATTTATTCAACTCACAACACATGTTGCTCAATAACCTATTTAGAATTTCCTGACTTTATCATTGTTCTCATCTTAACCTCCTCATAGTGAGGTGGCTACCTTTCCGCTCTGAATACATCAAAAATTGCCTCTTGGCCATCCACAGTCATTGACATCTTTCCTGACTTCACCTTTATGATGCATGAGCGGTGTCTAAGAATCCTCTTCCCAAAATGATGGAAACTGCTTCATCAGGCTCATAGTCAAGGATGATAAAATCCACTGATAGGATGAATGGTCCCACTTTAATCAACACATCTTCAATAATGCCCTCAGGATAAGTGATGGACCTGTCAGCTAACTGCAATGACATTGTGGTGGGACGTGGTTCTCCTACGTTCTAAACAATAATGCAGGCATGATATTGATGCTTTCACCCAAATTACACAATACTAAGCCGACCTCTCAACTTCCAATTATGACTAGAATAGTGAAGCTCCCAGGATCTTTTAGTTTCTTCAAAATCTTGTTTTGCACTCGGTAACTACACTCCTTCATGAGAGCTACATTTTTGAACTTTGTGAGTCTTCTTTTCTTTTGCCACAATATCCTTCAGATATCTGGAATACTTAGGAACCTCTTGAAACAAATCTACCAATGGTAGATTCACATGTACCTACTTCAATACATCAGAAAACTTCTTACAAGTTGTGTCCTTCTGCTTTTTGAATCTCTACAAAAATGGAGAGGGTGGTCTAGCTTCTACCACTTTTGGATATGAATTACTTGACTCACAAACCTCCTTCTTGGACTTTGCAACCTACTCTATCTCTACTTTTTTATCTCTGGGTATCACTTCACCCAGCTCTTTTCTGCTGCATAAAGAGATTACACTAACATTCTCCTCTGGGTTATTCTCAGTGTTACTTGGAAGTTCCCCTTGCGGTCTATTTGTCTAATGAAGGGCCAATTGACCCATTTGCCTTTCCAACTTTTGGATTGACTTATGTATCTCATTAACGACCTAAGTCTGTTGAACCATCCACTGCTTTATAGTCTTCTCTAAAAAACTGCCATTCTGCTGGCCCTGAGGTCTCTAGAAGTTGTTTGGGGGCCTTCGAAAGTTCTGATTTCCTTACCATGAGGGATTAGATGCATTCTTGTACCCCTGATTGTAACTATTTTCTGCAAAACCTCCACCACAAACTTGTAGACCCACAAAATAAAGACTCTGAATTTAGTGGACAATCTTAATATGCATGACCTTCTCCACATGCCTCACATGATGGCGGAGGAGTTTGAACTTGCTGAACCTGATGAACTTGTCTTGCAGCTGGTGTGGTCACTAACTTACTGATCACATTCACCAACTGACTAATATCTTTCTGAATTATTGCTACACCATCAACCTCAAGTTTCCCTAGGACTTTGGTTGCTGTAAAACCTCTGCCTAAATCCTAATAATCTTGGCTCCCAGCTGACATGAGATTCAACAGAGCCTCAATCTCATCATAGCTTTTGGACAAGATTTGCCTCTGTGCGGTAGCATCCAGTAAAATCTTAGACTCTGGCTTCAACCTTTCTATGAAGTTGTGCCCAATAATATCTTTTGGCTGCATATGGTAGCATGGGCATTCAGTTTTTCGATTCGGTTTTACCAAAATTCAGTTTGGTTCTTCGATATTTGGTTTTGAAAAACTCTGCACTATACACCGAACCAAACTAATTCAGTTCGATTCGATTTTTTCAACTTTGATTTAGTTTGGTTTGGTGTTTTTAAAATAATTTTTTGGTGCAAGTGAAACAAAATGAGAATAAAATTATCAAAATATTTGATATGAAACAAATATGTTAAACAATTTTATTTCATATAACTTCTATAACAATCAATAACTTAGAAAATTAATTTAAAACATTACAAATAAAATATAATTGAAACTTAGAAACTAACTACTTCCTATCACCTAACAATTAACATGTCTTGATTTCTAGGACTGGTAGTATATCGTATAAGACTATAAGTTAAGTGGTGAGGCAAATTTTTAGGTTAAACTTAAATGTTGGGTTGGGTTGGGACTTGGGTATTTGACTATTTTTGGGTTAAATGATAAATCTGAAATGAAGGCACAAG
>JACEIK010016200.1:0-16243 GCA_018107945.1 Datura stramonium
TTTACTACAATTTACATGAGAATGTGCAAACATCGTTAGATAAACAAGGTGAAACGACGCATTTGAGTATCACTTGGGCATATAAATCTGCCCAAGATCAAGACTCATCACTTAACCGACATACCACGATAGAGCTTATGTGGTCCCGACTATCACACTCAAGTGGGCAGAGCCGTCCAGAACCTTGCCAGGGCTATGGACGCTACCATGATATCGATATCAAGCCGAAGGGGAAAGGGGAAGCTCACTAGGGAGGTCCCAAGTCATATAATAGTTAACAACCTACATTGGCGCATAGTTCTGGGTTATAGGGTGATCGACCCTTAGCCCGCTTGGTGCTAGACTCTTCTTCCAAAAACATGCAATGTTGTACATCGTATATAATGAATCTCAACATCATCTATTGACGAAGCTCAAGATGCAATCATGGATAACTCAACATCGTATTAACGAAGCTCAACATTATTATTTGACAAAGCTCAATAATGAAATCATGCATAGACTCGAGATCGTATGAAAATGAAGCTCAATAGAACACGCATCTAAATTGAATTCATGCATATGAGAAGCTTTATTTCAAAACATACCACAAGCTAAAATATGAAATTTGGGGGACGTCGCTTCCAATCATGTGGTAAGCTTATTTCAGGAAAATCACCCATTAAAATCAACATGTGGGCATTGACCAAAGCTTTATCATTCTTAGAAATACTCAATTCTCATTGAAAACATAATTATAGACATGGGTAGCTTCAAATCATGCTTCTCATTATAATCTCTCATCATTATGACATTTACTTTGTAAATCTTACTTTTCATGATCAAATAATCAATGGGCTTGAACATTCATAAAAGCTAGAAACATGACTTTTAATTGAAATCATGGTAAAATCACACCATGCTTCACAATTCGATAATAAAATCATAATCAACTCATACCCATGAAATGAAATGGCATATTCATGCATTCGGGNATTGAAATCATGGTAAAATCACACCATGCTTCACAATTCGATAATAAAATCATAATCAACTCATACCCATGAAATGAAATGGCATATTCATGCATTCGGGTAAAACCCCATACTTGATCATAGGAGATTTTCATAATTCGATAGAAATTGGGCATGGGTGTGGAACAAAACACCTACTCATAACCCTACATAACTGGAAAAGATGGGTTCTATCACCTCTCTGATTGCCCAAGATGAGATTCCAATGGAAACCTTGAAGACTTGCTCTAAATCACCTCTCTAGCCTCTCAAGCTTGCATGCATGGGATGAAATAACTTAGAATAGGTCTTCCCCTCTTAAAAGCCTCTGAAACGAGCCTTAAACGACGTTGTATAGGTCTTAGGAACTTAGGAATTATGAAAAGATCCTTACTGAATTCGCAGGAAAATACTGCCAAGTGGTCCTAACGGACGACCTAACGGATCGTGGTCCTTGGAAATGACTCGTTGCCTGGCTCATCAAGTACACTGCCTCAATTACTTCTCTTTACATATAAATCACCACACGACTTACACCATGACTCTCTACCTCACCCAACTAGTCGTTTTCAGCTTCCATTAGGTACAGTTTCTTGCCTTCTTCTATTTTCCTTCTCCCTTACCCCACGACTTACCTAACGACTCATGGTGTTAGACCACAAGTCGTTCCCACACCTGTGGGGACCCCTTTTCCTCCAAACTTTCCAGCTCTTTCCTGGCCTCCCCACGAGTCACCTGACGACTCGTGGGCTATCCTCACGGGTCGTCCAATGACTCGTTCTGTGCCTACAACACCAGTTTTACATTTTTCCCTATTTTGACTCCGGAGTCTGATCCTTGAGTTCCCGGGGTATTACAATGTTGTATTGCTTCATGATACATGACCCAACTCTTAGGTTCAGCACTGCTCATAGTTTGACTCCAGAGTCATCATCTTCGTGCTGGTGAGTCCTCATATCTCGAGGGCTAGACTAAGATTTCCTTATGTATTTTCAGTTTTCAGCTTGTTGAGTTAGTTGGGGGTCTTTTCCCAACAACTCGTCTTGTTTAGAGGCTTTTCAGACATATGTATGTAATCAACTTCGTATTGTGAATTCTAGTGTTATGTTTAAGTTTAGACTTCCGCTATGATTATATTTTTTATTATTCAGTTTTATCAATCGAGTTAGATGTATACTTATGTCATGGGTCAACTTGGGGTCTCTGGGGGCTCCTTGTTCCATGTTGCGATTCAAGACTCCGTTCAGGTCATGAAAATTCTCCACTAATATACAGTAGCTGCACTTAGAATCAGTTAGGGCTTGTGGGTTATAATGTAGGCTCGGGGTAAGGGTAGGACAAAATTTTGGTTGTAGTGACTAGATTATCCCTAACTCTTTTTGTGAGCATACCTCACATCAACTCCTTCCACTCACTTCACTTTGTTTCACTTCTTTCCTTGTTTCTAACTTTCATTTCTTTAACAACCTTCCTTATAACCCCTTTGGCTTTCACAACTAGCCTTATCATCTCAAGATGAAGCACTAGTTCACAGAAATTTTTCTTCTCTTTTTGATTTATCCTTTTGTGCATTTTGACACAATGTGGTGCCTCCCTCAAACTAAAATTCTTATCTTCCCTTTCTTCACACCCCCAAATATAGGCTTTTGCCTCATTTCTCATTTTTTTAATCACTCCATTTTTCTTAGGCTCAAAGCCTTATTTCATCACTATCTTGTCACTAACACTTAGGGAGAATGGGTGTCAAAGAGAGATATTAAGAATGATCTTAAGGCTTGTAATGTGGTTGCCAAAGAAAGGGTCTAAGGCTCAATGTTGGCTGACAAGGATCAATGGTCAAGGAGGGTATATGGGTGAAGTGACTAGAAAAAGGAAAGCCTAAACTCATGTTCTCGGCGCAACTACATCTAGGATTTCGGCTTGAATTACATTTAGAGCAAGTTCTAGACAAGATGTTATGCATGAGATTCATCAAAAAATTTCTCACTACACAAGGCATCACCCTTAAAAGGTATACGAGAGTCATTGTCAACACAAGATATCAAGTTAGGATATCAAAGCAGGGAAACATCATAAGTCAAGCAAAGAATTTACAACGTATGACAAAGAATGTTATGCTATGGTGTCAACAATTGCTCATTATCTCCATTTTCATTCCCTCATTTTAAAATTCAATTTCAATAATAATTTTTTTCGGTGGTGCCTCTCAAAACAACTTCATAACTCAAAACAACATGGAATTTTCCCTTAAGAATGTTGCCACTCAATCTATCATCAGAAAATGCCAACCTGGTTCGGCAACGAAAATAAACAAAAATAAAAGAATGCTCTTCAGGAAAGAACAGTGGTCTAAAGAAAACCCTCAGAGTTTTAATTACTACACTACTATTTACAAAGGTGAAAAAGGAATAATACTTCGGGTCATATCATGAAAGATTTCCCAATTCAAAACAAAGACCCCATTTAATCACTAACAATCAACCATTAAAACTAAACCAAGTCATTCATTCATTCATTTTTTTTCAAAACAAGACCCGCCTGACAAGGGCAATCGTCAATCATCAAAAGAAAACAATAGCCCGACAAAGGATCTACTCAATCAATTTCAAAAAAAAAAATATAAAAACATCCAAAGAAACATCCATCCCTGACCCCATCATCAACTGCGCTCATCCCTCCCCCACTTAAGAGAGTACATTGTCTCCAATATAAATATGCAAAAGGGAAAGGGACAAGAAACTCCCTTAGTGGGTCATTCTTCTTCATCATCAGCCTCTGCATCACTTACACCACCGGCACTGGCCTAACCTAGCCCATCAAAATCATATCCAAGGACCTCAAAGATATCATCAATTGGACCCCAAACTGAGGAAGGAGCAGCCATTGAAGCATCTAAGCCGCTCATATCCGGCACTTCTGTTGAAGTACGATTATTCCACTCATGTATCTCAGCCCATAGGGAGGTGACTGCCCCTTTAACTATATCTACCCTCCTGCATAGCGTGGTGACACTCTCGTATAATGACTTAAGCTCTTTTTTGATAGTTTGGGAAATGAGTGCGGGGAGGCTCTTAGCCAATCTTTGAAGTTGTCTTTCATGAGAGTTTGTTATCTCCACAAGTCTGTGGAGACCATTTGGTTGAGAGGATTGTAGAGGGGGAGATGATCCCTGCTGAGGCATGTCGCCTGACACTTGCCCTGACATTTCTGGCTGGGGCATGGTTGACTCTGGGGCTTGTGGTGATTGGTCTGACCCATGGGAAAGGGATCCTTCCTACACTCCAAAGGCTTGCAGTCTTTTTCTTTTCATTGCCGATGCCTTGGAATCTCTCTTGTAGTCGATTGCTATCACTATTAGAGCAGCGAAAGGGGTTTCATCTGGGAATAGAGGCACTCCAGCTTTGAGAAAAGCTGGGTAATCAAGACAGCATAGGGCATTGAAGTGCTAGACTATCGAGTTTTTTTCTTCATTTGCGGAGCAACAATTTCCCAAAGTTAATGGGGACTCCAGTCATGATGCAGGCAATAAGAATTGCAGTTTCTAAGCTGACCCTCTACTCATTTTTGGAGGGGATGATCTGGGTGCAAGTAAAATCCAGTCATAGCTTGGCCTCGAACTTCAAATTGTGGTGAGAGATTTTACCACCCATTGATGCCTAGAGAGGAGTGTCAACAACAATAATTCGAGCTACCCAAGCAAACTGATCTTTTATATCAGCTACCTGAGCCATGTACTCCGTACTGGATTCAACTTCGTCTTCCCAAAATAAGGAGCTGATGACCACTAGGGTAATGACAACTTCTACCCCCCTTAGAATCACCAACGGTAGGCATGGAAATTCATCGATCTTGCCTCTGTGCTGCATGATATCTTGTCGGGCCTGATCTGAGGCTAGAATTCTGTCACCAAGCCTTTCTGTGAATTGAGTGGTGATATTTGGAAGAGCACCCCTCAATCACGCCAAGTCAAATCGCTTCTCCACTATGATGGATTGGCCTTGACAGATGACATAGTGCTCTTGCATGTTGGGGACACAAAAAATGATTGCTTCCTTTGTATTGGCAAGCGGCGGAGCGGCCTTTGCTTTTCCCTTGCCCTTACTAGAAGATGAGGTAGGGGCCTTTCCTTTTCCCGTATTCCTGAAAGGATGATGTTAGTGAAATCTATTTGAAGAGGAAATTAGAAAAACAAAAACTAGTCTAAGGGTGAATTGAGAAACACGGGTAAGGAAACATCATTTAAAGAGCCAACAGTAATGACGAAGCACTGGCGAGTCGCAGGAGCAATCGACGGACCACCGCTTGCCCGCTGATGTGTAACAAAAAATGGGGCAACTAAAGGGTATATCGACGATTAGGCGGAGAATCACCGGTCCATATTCGTGAACCGCTGATGTAATTGGGGATCCACTCAGTGGATTGAAGCCAATTTTAAGAGTGAATCGGCGTTCCATTGGCGATTTGCCGAACCTGACCGGTGAAACGCCGGACCCCATCATCCCCAAATTGACTTTAAACAAATAAAAGACACCCATTAACACACACCCACACACAAAATGATAAAATTACCACTAGTACATTTAATCACAAACTCATGATAGTTTTGCCCTTAAGAATGGCGTCACCCGATCTACCATCGGGAAAAATGTTGTATTTTATTTCGATTGGGTTACTTAGACTTCACCCTTTTAAAAATTTCACACACATATTACCCATTCCTTTCAACAACCAGAGCATATTTATGAGTTCAATACGAAATGGAAATGAAGTATTAACACTAAAATAATTAAGAACCATTGAAAAAAATCAAGACAAGGGAAAGAAAACTTTTACCATAATGTAGGACTGGTTGCACACTTGAGCTGCAAAAGCTTAGAGAATTCTCAACAATGGCACTTCAAGGGATGTGTAGTAGAGGAAGGATTTTTGAGTGAAGTGAGTGTGTTAGTGAAAGGATAGAGAGGGTTTTATAGTTGAGAGGTGGAAGATTGATAGGTTAAGGGGAAGATAGAGAGTTAATGTTTATGTTAGTGGAAAGTGGGAAGGTGTAAAAGTGGGAAATAGGAAAGATTGAAAAGAGAGAATTATGGGGAAGTGGGAATGTTGGATAATGGAGAGACAAAAATGGAATGGAAAAATGGTGAGAAAGGGGAACTAAGGGAATATTTGCAGAATAGGGCGGCTTATCAGGTATTTGGGATTCAGCGGGTCCGCTCTTTAATTTCCATTTTGAGACAAATTCATACCTCGACCGGCTCTACATCAGCAGTTCATTGAAGTACACCAGCTTTCCACCGCTTTAGTTTTCCTTTGCCGGGTATTTGTGTCCAGTTCTCTGTTTCTTAGTCGGTGACCCACCGATGGTTCATGGATTAGATCGGTGATCCGCCGCTTAGGTGCCAAAGCTTCAGGTCCTCTAAGTTACATCGGCAACCCACCAGCGGTCTACGGTTTCGCTGCGGTGGTTCGCCGATGGGTTTGCTGGTCATATGATCCAAGCCCCAGCCTTTTGTGTTGCACTTATCTAGAATGACAGTTTGTGCTTCTAGATCAGCGACTCACCGGTTCAGCGTCGTTCCTTTCTATGTTTTTTGTTTCTTCCTTTGTTCCTCAGTTCATAGCTCATACAAAAACAAAAACAACAAAGACATAAAATAATTCACTAAACACTTGGGTTTCTTGCCAAGAAGCGCCTTAGTTAACGATGTGGCACGACGTAGATCTCATTCAACACCTCTTTTTTGACGGATTATCCTCCGACTCCTTCTCGTTTAGCTCGAATCCCTTGTCCTCCTCCTCATTTTGCAACACTCTAATTACCTTGCATTCAGGGGGCATTTCAGCTGATGGACACACCTTGAAGATGATTCCTCACTTCTAACTAGGAATTTTAGCTCCCCGAGCTCCACGTCCACCACGGCTCTCCCTGTAGCTAACAATGGTCTTCCCAAAATTATGGGAACCTCCACATCCATTTCGCAATCAAGGATAAAAAAATCAGCAGGTAGGATAAACTTATCCACTCTTACCAACACATCTTCTAACACCCTCACCAGTGTTTTTATGTACCTATTTTCCATGAGAAACCTCACCGACGTCGGCTTTGTGCTTTCGAGTCCTAATTTATTGAAAATGAGCAAGGGCATTAAATTTATGTTGGCACCAAGATCACATAGAGCTTTTTTAAACATACATATCCCAATTGTACAGGGGATTGTGAAAGCTCCTGGGTCTTCCAGTTTGGGGGCAAGGTTACTCATCATCATCACACTACAATAGTGCATTTTCTCCCCACTACCTGCATCAACCACCTTTTTCTTCTTCAGCAATTCTTTCATAAACTTTTCATAACATAGCATTTGGAGAAGAGAATCCACTAATGGTATATTTATGTACAACTTGCTAAACATGTCAACAAATTTTCTGAACTGGTCATCCTTTTTCTTGGACAAACGTTGTGGATAAGGAGGTGAGACTCTTAATTCAACCTTGCCATCAATTAGGGACTTCATGCACGCCTCATCATTATCAACATGTGAGAGGATTTCATCATCCTTTTCCTCACTCCTTGGAGTCATTGGCATTTTGTCGACTTCATCTTCCTCATCCGATTTCGGGTCATTCACCTCTTTGGGTTTCACTGGTGCATCTCCAATCACCTTGCCACTCCTAGTGACAATGGTCATGCATTGACTATCTTTCTTTGGATTGGCCATTGTGTCACTAGGAAGCATTCCCTTCATCCAGGGGTTCATTTGAGCCGACAAGTGATTCATTTGGGCCTCCAAATGCTTGATTGAGGTTGAATGTGAATTCACTGCTTGGGCAAGGTTATACACCTCACCTCTTAATTCTTTGAGCCCGCTCTCAGTTGACTTCACTTTCTTTAGAACTCTAGATAACATTTATTCAATTTTCGAGCTATCCGCGTCACTCATGCCTGACTGACTGTGGGAGTTCCCAACTTTTGGAGGGAGAGCATATGGGTTCGAACTCTGATGATAGCGATCACCCTCTTGATTTGGCTCCTTATTACCCCATCTTTCATTCCCTTCAGGACATCCCTGCGGATCACAATTTCTCCAACCTTGATTGTCATCCCTTAGGTGCCATGGGCCTTGGTTTTCTCCTTGGAATACAGGTTGAGGAAATCCCATTTGGTTGCCTATGTATTGACATTCTTCTTCATATCTCGGCGGTGACGATTCTCCATCATATTGCAAGGGACCTTGCATTCCCACAACATTTACCACCTTGGGCCTTGCTCCCATTACATGTTTTGTCACCAATTCCAGCTGTTTCATCATCTTGGCAAGATTCTCATCCAACTCTTCATCCCTTTTTCGTAATTCAGCCGCCAATGCACTTGAGTTGATCTTATGGGTAGACACATTTGTCTCTCTCGTGTGCCAAGCCCTATTGGTCTTTGTCATTTTGTCTAGAAGGGCTTTGGCCAACCTATATGTTTGATCCATAATAGAACCACTAGCTAGGTTGTTGGCCACAGAGTTGTTGATGGAATCAAGGGCCCTGTAGAAGCTTTGGAGAAGCACTCCATGATTTGGGCAAAGAGAAACCTTCTTCTTGAACCTTAACCATGCCTCATGTAAAGGCTCTCCCAGTTCTTGCCTCAAATTTGTGATGTCATCCCTTAGCTGCAGCATCTTTGATGGAGGGAAAAAATGATCCAAGAAAGCCTTGGTTAACTCTTGCCAAGATGTAATACAATCTGGAGGGAGTTCTTCTAGCCACATTGTTGCTTCCACCGTCAGTGAGAAAGGAAAGAATCTCAACCTGATTGACTCTTGACTAATATTTGTAATATTGAAGGGCTGGCATATCTCCAAGGAGTTTCTCTAATGCCGATTTTCTTCCTCACTTGGTTTCCCGCCAAAGAGTCCCTTCATTTGCAACAAATGCAGCATAGTGCTTGTGACATGAAATACCGCATTTCCTACCATCGTTGGTAGGCGAATGGCTCCCGCAATTTCCGGCATCACCGGATTATCCTCGTCGTGCTCCACGTTACCTTCCACTTAGCTATCCCTGCTTGGGAGTGATGACTCATGTGGTTGTAAGATCCTAAAAACACAGAAAACTCACATCAAGTAGCTACGATGCAAAACTATTTCAACTTAACAATCAACACAAGAATATCAAGTGCTAGTCCCCGGCAACAGAGCTATTTTTGATAACTTCCAAAATATATCCTTCATGCAAAGAATATACATGGCTGAAGTATCAAAACAAGTAACCCAACAAGTTTCAGGGTCGAATCCATAGTTAAAAGTGTCAGTTGAGAAATTAAAGTTAGCTTGCACCACATAGAGTTAACATAAAAACAAATAAAATTGGGGGGAAGTAAAATTTGTAGTGCATTGTATTTGGTGATTTAGTGAAATGAAAAAACAAGATTAGCAAGGTTGTAAACAAGAGTGTGAAAGACTAGAGGTGTGGTGTAGATGATATACTAACTAGATCAGGACATGCTAGGTTATCATATGAGTTCAACAAGTGTAAATAATCTCGGGAAGTGGGTAATTAGAGCTTTTCAGCCTTCTAACTACCTCTTACTAGAGTTTTGTCAAACCTCTAGCCACAATTTAGCTCAACCCAATTGGATTTGGATTAGCAGCTGCACTAATTTCTAGCTATTAGCTGCTAATAAGGAATGACTGCAATTTTAGCTATTTCTAGCCTAATTTCACAATCTCTTATCAATACCCACTATTAAATTCTCTTCCAATACTTAATTATTCTATTACAAGCAACAATAAAGCAAGAATAAATAGACCCATATCATAATCAATGGATCTTCCTTTATAGATTGAAGAGAATCTAACAAATTTACACTTATTTAAACAATATGGAGATGACTCTAGCAATAAAAAGTCTAATTAAGTATTCATCATCACACACCTCTAGTTAATGATTTAGCTACTCATGGTTAAGAAATTCAAAAGCACATTCATCAATAACTTCATTAAATTTAATAGCAAGAGTAGTAAAATCAAATTAACAAAATAGTCTCCAACAATGTTTGAAACTTACTATTACAAAGAAGAAATAGAGAAGAGTACTTTTTCCAAGTTTACCAATCAAAATCTCTCTATCTCTGCTAAGAGAATGTTCTGAAGCTCAAAAGGGAAATAATGATGTGATATCCTTTTTTTCTCTCCCTCTATATCTCTCTATATTTCTATATACCAGTACACACTACTTTATCTGCTATTTATATCCTGAAAAGTAGGGCACTTTTTAGCTCTTTTTCCATGATGGACAATTATACCCCTGAGCACCATTCTGGAATTGGCGGAGACAATGCAGGTTCGCCAGTCCCAATTCATGAACCTCCAGGTGTCTTATATGGGCCCTCACTCAACTCTAGTGGGTATCAGCAGTTCATCCAGCGTTTAGCCGATACCAATCCGTGAACCGCCGGATCTTTATGCTGCTTTCTAGAAACTTGGGTGTCTTTCGATGACTTGACCAGCGAGTCGCCGGTGGCAACTCGCAATTCACCAGTGGCATTTTTCCTCAAAGGCAGTGACAATTGGCCTTGGGCCAGCATTCCACCAGCCTTCATTGGTGGACCTCCGATTTGCCCTCGCTTCCTTCTTTTTGCTCCATTTTTTCTCTTTTCTACACATTTAGGCATATGCACACAACAAAATCATAAAGGGAATAAAATCAATTTAATCAACTCAAAAACTAAGCAAAAACTCAAGTTTAAGAGTGTAATGAGTTGGTAAATTACCAACTCATCACCACACTTATGATGAAGAAGCTACGAAGCATTTTAGGAAATTTCCCACTTCTTTCATGATCTATGTCATACGATGAAATGTCTCTTTATCCTTCTAACTCCTGCTATACGCGTTTGAAGAATCATTCCTACACGCCGAGTTAACAGAAGAAGGAACTACAACAGAAATAGGAAGGGCCATGAGAATGGCGACGGAGATGGGCACCATCAAGCCCCACCAACCTAGAGGATTATGTACCTGAGAAGGTTTCCCATGCTGAGTTTAGGGCAGCCATCCAGATGTTGGCATAGGCATTAACCACTCATCTCGACCAGCAGGCAGTAGCTCACGTTCCACAGAACGAGAATGCAACAGCCGCTAGGGTCAAGGACTTCCTTAGGATGATCCCCTGAGTTTCTTGGGTCGAGAGTGGAAGAGGAACCACATGAGTTCATTGAGGAGATTCAGAAGATCACTCATGTTATGGGAGTGATGGGGAAGGAATGTGCAGACCTAGCTTCTTATTTGTTGAAAGGGGTTTCTTATATTTGGTACAAACAGTGGAAGGATGGTTAGGGAGCCAGAGCGGGTCCCATTGATTAGGATGACTTTCTTACCGCTTTCTTGGATCAATTCTTATCTCTGAGTGATGAGGAAAATCAAGGCAATAGAGTGTGTAATGTTGAGATAGAACAACATGATGGTTCAAGAGTATGCTCTAGAGTTCACCCATTTGTCTAGGTACGCACCGGAGATGATGGTTGAGCAGAGGGCTCGAGTGAGTAGATTTGTGAACAGGGTAGCAGACTATTTGGTCAATGATTGCAGAATCGCTATGCTACATCAGGACATTAACTTCTCCCGATCGGTTTTGTATGCCCAACAGATGGAGGCAATGCATATGAGGGAGAGAGAGAGAGGCCAAGAGGGCTGGGATATATAGTTTTGGGTTCTCCAAGTAGAGGTCTAGCGGTGGACATAGTAAGCATTCCTACCAGAGGTCATCATCCCCAGCAACATCATTAGTCAGTGTTCCATCCATCTCGGGGTGATCAGAGGAGTAGGGTATCAGGTTCGAGGGGACAGAGTAACACGCCGATGGAGCACACATTTCCAGTCTGCGGAAAATATGGCAAGAACTACATAGGAGAATGCTTGGTTGGATCAGATATTTGCTTCTGGTGTGAAAACTCGAGCACATGCGTTGGGAGTGTCTTTTGGCTAGGCAAGGCGATGGAAGGGGTCGTACTCAGGCTACTAGTTCAGTAGCAACTCCAGCAGCACATCATTCTTGATAGGGTGCATCCACTAGTGCGGGTAGTGGTCAGTGCCAGAACAAGTTTTATGCCCTAGCGTGTCATTAGGAGAAGAAGGTCTCCTCATATGTAGTCATTGGTATGTTCTGAGTATTCCATCTTGATGTTTATGCATTGTTAGATCTAGGGTCTACTTTATCATTGTGATGCAATATGTTGCTAGTAGTTTTGGAGTCAGTACCGAAATCCTATCAGAACCTTTCTCAGTCTCTACTCCAATCGGTAATTCAATATAGCTCGATGGGTATACAGAAATTTCCCTGCCACAGTCCTTCAGAAAGTCACTACAATAGATTTAGTTGAGTTAGCCATGAAAAACATTGATGTTATCTTTGGCATGGATTGGTTGCATGCATGTTATGCCTCAGTAAATTGTAAAACTCGTACAGTAGAGTTCCGGTTTCTAGGTAAGTCAATCCTAGAGTGGAAGGGTAGTTCAGTTGTGCCTGTAGGTTGCTTAATTTCCTACCGTAATGTTAGAAAGATCAATTCCAAGTGTTGCATGTACCATCTAGTTCGGGTTAAGGATGCTACATCAGAGCTCCCGACTCTCCATTCAGTTCCTGTAGTGTGTGAGTATTCGGAGGTGTTCCTAGATGATTTACCCGGGGTCCCTCTTGAGCAATAGATCGACTTCAATATTGACCTTCTTCCTATACACAACCCATATCTAATCCTCCTCACATAATGGCTCTAGTTGAGCTAAAGGAGTTGAAAGAGCAATTGAAGGATCCCCTAGACAAGGGTTTCATCAGACCTAGAAATCCCTGTGGGGTGCACCAATTCTCTTTGTTTGAAAGAAGGATTGGTCTCTTCATATGTGCATTGACTATTGGCAGTTAAACAAGGTTACCATCAAGTATCCTCTTCATAGAATTGATGATTTTTTTGACCAGCTTCAGGGTGCTACGTGCTTCTAAAAGATAGATCTCAGGTCTGGTTATCACCAGCTTAGAGTTAGGGAGAGTGACATTTTGAAGACAGCCTTCAGGACTTGGTATGGTCACTATGAGTTTGTGGTTGTGTATTTTGGACTAATGAATGCTCCTTCAGCTTTTATGGATTTGATGAACAGGGTGTTCAAGCCATATTTGGACATATTCATAATTGTGTTCATAGATGACATTCTCATATACTCTAGGAGCAAGGAAGAGCATGCCGCACATTTGAGGATTGTGCTACAGACTCTCAAGGATCTCCAGGTGTTTGCTAAATTCAGCAAGTGTGAGTTTTGGTTGCACTTAGTAGCATTTTTGGTTCATGTGGTGTCAAGTGAGGGCATATAGGTGGACTCTCAGAAGATAGAAGCGGTAAAGAATTGGACGAGACCAATTAATCCTTTGATTATCAGGAGTTTCTTGGGTTTGGCTGGTTACTACAGGAGGTTTGTTGAGAGATTTTTGTCCATTGCGGCACCGTTGACTAAGTTGACCCAGAAGAAAGTTAAATTTCAGTGGTCAGATGCATATGAGAAGAGTTTTCAAGAACTAAAGACTCGACTCACTTTAGCGCCAATATTTACCTTACCCGAGGGTACAAATAGATTTGTGGTATATTGTGATGACTCAAGGGTTGGACTTGGTTGTGTGTTGATGTAGCATGGAAAATTCATCGTGTATGCCTCTAGACAGCTCAAGACTCACAAGAAGAATTACCCGACGTACGACCTAGAATTGGCAGTAGTGGTATTTGCATTGAAGATTTGGAGGCACTATTTGTATGGGGTCTATGTGGATGTGTTTACAGACCACAAGAGTCTTCAGTACGTGTTTACCCATAAGGATTAGATTTGTGACGAAGGAGGTGGTTAGAGCTTCTCAAGGACTATGACATGAATGTCCTTTACCATCCAGGCAAGGATAATATAGTGGCAGATGCTCTTAGCAGGTTATCCATGGAGAGTATTTCTCATGTGGAAGAGGGAAGGAAAGAATTGGTGAAGGATGTGCATTGGCTTGCACAGTAAGGAGTTTGTCTTGTTGATTCGATGGATGCTGGTGTCATTGTTCATAATGGTTCAGAATCCTCTTTGGCGACTAAAGTCAATTCTAGACACGATGAGGATCCAATTTTGGTAAAGTTGAAGGAAGCGGTTCAAAATTAAAAGATAGAGTTCTTCTCCCAAAGGGGAGATGGTGTGCTTCAATATCAGGGTTATTTGTGTGTCCTAGATGTTGATGATTTGAGAGNATTCCTATATTCCTAAGGCCTAAAGTACGTTGTTTTAAGGGGGAGATGGTGTGCTTCAATATCAGGGTTATTTGTGTGTCCTAGATGTTGATGATTTGAGAGGTCGAATGTTGCATGAGGCTCGTTGTTCCCAATATTCTATCCATCCAGGTGCTACCAAGAGGTACCGTGACCTACTGTAAGTCTATTGTTGGAACGACATGAAAAAGGACATTGCAGAGTTTGTGGCTAAGTGTCCAAATTGTTAGCAAGTGAAGGTTGAGAATAAAAAACCTAGAGGTATGCTTCAAGACATTAGTATCCCTACTTGAAAATGGGAGGAAATCAATATGGACTTCGTCATAGGATTTCCTCGTACACGTCGACAATATGACTCAATTTGGGTGATTATAGACATGTTGACTAAAGCAACTCATTTTCTACTTGTCAAAACTACAGATTCAATAGAGGATTATGTCAAATTATACATTCGGGAATTATTTTAATTTTATGGAGTTCCCTTGTCTATCATCTCAAATAGAGGTACTTAGTTTACCTCGCAATTATGGAAGTCATTTTAGAAGGGACTTGGTACTCTAGTAAAGCTTGGCATATCTTTTCTCGTAGACAGATGGTCAGGCTGAGCGGACCATTCAGGCTCTCAAGGATAAGTTGAGAGCATGTGTGATTGACTTTAAGGGTAGTTGGGATGGCCATTAACCTCTTATCGAGTTGGCATATAATAATAGTTACCACTCTAGCATTCAGATGGCACCGTTTAAGGCTCTTTATGGGCAGAGATGTAGATCGCTTATTGGTTGGTTTGAAGTAGGCGAAGCCACATTGATAGGGCCAGATTTAGTTCATGAGGCTATAGAGAAATTCCAGCTCATAAGGAAAAGGCTAAAAATAGCTCAGAGTCGTCAAAAGTCCTATGCGAATGTGAGAAAGAGAGAACTTGAGTTTGAAGTCGAGGATTGGTTCTTTCTAAAGGTGTCCCCCTTAAAGGGAGTAGTGAGGTTTGGAAAGAAAGGGAAGTTTAGTCCCTGATATGTTGGCTCGTACAGGATTGTGAGACGCATTGGCAAGGTGGCCTATGAATTGGAATTGCCCTCAGAGTTGACTCCAGTACATCCATTTTTCCATGTTTCGCTCTTAAAGAAGTGCACTGGTGACCCGGCTTTGGTTTTTCTGGTGGAAAGTGTAGGTGTGAAGGATAGCCTTAGCTATGAGGAGGTACCAATTGAAATCCTTCATCATCAGGTTTGGAAGTTGAGGAAAAAAGAGGTAGCTTCCGTAAAGGTTTTATAGAGGAATCAACATGTTGAGGGAGCTACGTGGGAAGCCAAAGTAGATATGATGGCTAAATGCCCACATCTTTTCCTCCAGCTCAGTTCCAGCTTAAGGTATCAGTTTCCTCCCTAGTACTCTATTTAGTTTCAGGTATAGTTCATGTATCACATTTTCTTTCATGTTAGTGCATATATGTGTGATTCATGAATTCAGTTTGGTCAAGTGTTTCAGTCCGGAGTCAGACACTCCGTCAGTTTTCAACTTCAGGTGTTCAGCCTTTGGGGTGGCAAATCCTTTCCTCAGTTATTTACTGTGTTTACCCATATTTGAGGACGAGAGAATGAGACTAAGTTATGCAGAAAAATCTGAACTTTTGCACCAGAACGAATCGTATGGAGTTCTAAAGTTGGGGTCCAAATAATAAGTCATACCATGAGTCATGAGGTGTAGGTATGACTCATGGTTAGGAGTTGTGATGAGTATCCTTGTGGTTCTAAGGTATGATGTCACAGATCATGGTATGACTCGTAGTAAGTAACAATGAGTTTGATGGGAGTCGCGGTTAGGATTTGGCAGGTAAAGGGGATGATGTCACGACTAATACTATGACTCAATGTAGGACACCACTGATGAACCCGCAAGTGTACGGGTTGTACAAGTAATATAGTGGCCCTTTTTAAGAACCGGAATGTCGAACCTACAGGGACTGGACTACAGGGTAAAACCT
>JACEIK010016201.1:0-12090 GCA_018107945.1 Datura stramonium
AGTGAGCATTACCGCCCCTTCTTCCGTTACCATATCATGGAGGCATGATTCACTGAAACGAAATAGGGCACGAGTTAGGAGAATGATTCTGGAACTGAATTTCAATGCACAATAAAGAGAATGAAATAAAGGGATATTTACTAATAAGATCTCGTAGCCTCCCCATCATAAGTGTGGCGCGCTTCATACATATGAAGAGGACTCTACTCGATGTGGCTTCTAGACATCTGAGGATACTATAAACCTAGTGCTCTAATATGAAGTTTGTCACGCCCCGAGATTACACCCTGGATGAAACGCGAAACTTGGAGTCACAAGTAACCCCAAATCAACCCCTGGTCTATCATACACTCGCATTCTAAGTAACATGAAACTATATATAGTGGAAGTTTGAGGCAAATATATAAATACTTGAAAAATATAAAGGTGGTTCATAATGTTTGAACATATTAGAACAAAGCTACGAGTCTGAAAAACCAATCTGCGTCTGAAAGCCACTATGACCGATGAGTTGCTGCGACAAGCCCCCAGCTAAATCCAACTCTAAATAAAAGGAAAGAAAGTATAATTGAATCAATAAATCTCTGTCCTCGAAGAATAAGGACTCACCAACTAGAATAGCTGAAGTCTGCGGTGAGTGATCGGCTTGCGAGGCTGAGACTGAGATCCTACAGCGGTATCTTAAAAAGATACAACATAAAAGTATGTGTCAATAATTTGAATGTACTTAGTAAGTGAGAAAAACATAACACAATGAAATAAATAAAAATAAAATGTTGAATTGGAAGGATATGCAATGACCAACTAAAACTACTGAACTGAATAAATGAAATACTGAGATGGTGTAAAGGACTCTGTCTAATTGTCAAAGCATGTTCTTATTCTGGAATACTAATCTGAACTGAACTGAAATTGGACTAATCTGACCAGTGGGAGAGTCTATAATCGACATATAACCACGCGAGCGAGACGTGGAGTCCGATGTATACACCCCATCGGTAGGACCCAATATACCTTGCCAGGGTATAAAGGCATGAACTGGGTGATCACAAGAGTCTTGGGCCATGAGGCCCATAATAACTGTAACCTATGGTGGCAACGTAGTTCTGGGAACTTGGGTGTGCTGGAACCCCGATCCGCTTGGTGATATGTCCTACTTCCACTGGATAGTCCTAGACTGAATACTTTGCTGATAGCTCGAAACTAGGGTACAAGACTAGTAAGGGATACATATCTGAAAGCACCCTGAGAGTATTATCAGACCAGATTTTGAAACTGGGTTCTAAGACTTGCAGAGATGCTTATCTAGAAGCGTCCTAACCATCTAAACAACAAACTAATATCTGCAACTGGAATCCCAAGGCTAGTCAGAGCTATTTATCTAAAATTTCATGACCTCGTAGTGAACCAAACAAACTAAATTTTGAATCTTATTCTAATAACAAGGAGGTACTACTAACACCTCGGGAATTTCTATTGTAAAACTGATCAGCTTACATTTTCTTACTGACACTGCGAATTCTAGCATTCTTACTAAAACGAACCGATAATAGTTTGATTTCGTTTCAATGCTCCTAATAACATGGGAGTCCATAATAATAATAAATACAAGAAAAACTTCTATATTCAAGCACTAATGCAAATTTCCAGACTTCCTAATTCAAGAAATGGGGATAAATTTCACTTCACAAGATTTAACATTATTTCAATTACGAATTGGTGGAAGATATCAATAATTATCATGGTATAATAATCCGCATGATTTAGACAAATTATGACTAGAAGTTTCTTTACATTCAGTAGTTTCAGGGCTACAACGGATAGAGAGAAATAGGGAGGAATTTGGGCACACAAGGGAAGATCTATTCCCTTATTGAATTTCCACATACCCGATGAAAAAGCCCAAGGAATTTCCTTGAAAAACTGAGGATAAAAGGTTTCCCTAGTTCTTGCTCTTAATTGTTCTAAGGGAAGTTCTAAGAGGAAATTCTAAGAGTTTGGATGGGGAGATCGATGAAAGAAACTATTTAACCCCTCTAATAAGTCTGAAAATATTCTTAAAACCACGTAATTTAGAGTCTAGGAGGGTAGGAAATTACGGAAAGACTCTTGAAAACTCATAGGGGAAAACTGATCGTTAGTCCTCACACGGGGTGATCAAATGATTCGTGATCTGTGACCACGACTCATGGTCACACTCATGAGGTTCACTACCTTAAGCCCACTGTTTGTCACCACGAGGGACCTAAGGAGTCGTGGTTAGTGACCACGATTCGTGGCCACCTCTTGTGGACTACACTGCCTCAACAACCCTGGATACCCCATAGGTGACACCACCACTCGTGGTGTCCAAAACGAGTCGTAGTGAGGATCCATTATGTTCACTGCCTAACATTTCCAGATCTTAAATTATTCTTCACCACGGGTCATATCACGACTCGTGGGAGTTGACCACGACTTGTGGTCACACCCGTAGTCACCCATATACAAAATTTCCAAATAAGCTCCCAGTCCTCACCAGGAGTCACTTAACGACTCGTGGTCACTCCCCACGGGTCACAAAATTACTTATTCTGTGAACTGGTGTAAAATTTCCAGTTCTCTCTACTTTGAGTTCCGGGCATAGTCTTTGAGTTTCCGAGGAATTACACCCTTAGCCTACTTGGTGCTAGACAATACTCTCAAAAACATGCATATGCTCTCCATCGTTTTTCAATGAAGCTAACCATCTCCTAGTGACGAAGCTGAATAACAACATGAATGCATAATCTGAAATCACAACATGAGGAGCCTTGGCTCAAGCTAAACCACAACCTAAAAATCATGGGAGTCTACTTCTATACCCCGGGAGCACAAAGATCAGACCCGATAGTTGAAATGGAGAAAAGTTTAAAAACTTGCACCAGACACATAATGAGTCGTGGGATGACTTGTTGGTGTAGCCCACTAGCCGTGAGGAGACTCGTGGGGAGGCTAGTGAGGAATTTCTGGAATTAGGGGAAGAGGATTCCCACGGACATTACCACGACTCGTCGTCAGATCCCACGAGTTGTTAGGTCAGATGTGGGGTAAGGGAAAAATAAAAGAGCAGAGTAGAGGCAGTGTACTTAACGGGTGGTGACCACAAGACGTGGTCACCAACAACGAGTCGTGAGATTTCCCGTTAAGAGCCCAGGTGACCTTTTGAGCAGTGAACCTAACAAGCTAAGCCAAGAGTCATGACCTGGGACCACGAGTCGCTAGGTCCCCCGTTGGGACCCCTTAACAATTATTTTCTGCAAATTTAGTAAGGAATTTTATGTAATTCCTAAGTTCCTAGGGCTGAAACTACAATGTATTGGGTTATGATTAGTGACTTTTAAAGGGGTTAAGTTCATTTTAGGCCTCACTCATCATGCATGCAAGGTAGACAAGTTTGAGAGGGTGATCAAGCTATTGTTCTTCAATGTCCTTCAATTTTCTTTTGGGCATTCAAGGAAGTGTTAGTATCAGCTAACTACAGGTATGTAAGGCAATTAATGGGTGATTTCTTTCACACCTATGCCCAGTCATTCTCTAAAGTATGAAATTATATGTCTAATCTATGGGGTTTTAACCCAAGTGCATGAATATTTAATTTCTATACATGGGTATGATTAGATCATGATGCTAATATTTAATTATGAAGCATGGGAAATTTTAAAAATGTTTTCAATTAAAAACAATGTTTCTAGCTTATTGAATTAAAAGCCCATTGATGAGATGTTTATGAAAGATGAGATTGATGATGAATATACGATGATGATGAGATATTATGACGAAAAGCATGTTTTAAAGCTACCCATGTTTGCAATTATGTTTTCGATGAGAATTGAGTATTTCTATGTATAATAAAGCTCTGGGCTATGCCCACATGTTAAGTATGAATGTTGATTTTCCCAAACTAAGCTTATAATATTTTTTTGGAGTGAAGACTCCCAATTATATTTTCATCTTGTGTTATGTTTTGAGTTAAAGTTTTCCTATGTATAGCTTACCACATGGTTTTGGAGCGAAGGCTCCCAATTTCGTTTTAAGCTTGTGGTATGTCTTGAGCTAAAGCTTCTCATATGCATGATTTCATATTTGAGATGTATTTCATCTTTGAGCTTCGTCAATACATGATGTTGAGCTTCATTATAAAATGATGTAGAGTATATGCATGTTTTGGGAGTAATGTCTAGCACTAAGCAGGATAAGGGTCGACCACCCCATGCCTCAGAACTACGCGCCAACGTAGATTTATAAATTATCACTTTGGGACCTTCCTTGTGAGCTTCCCCTGCCCGGATGGGCATTCATCTTGATATCGATATTATAGTATCGTCCCTAGCACTGGCAAGGCTTTGGATGGCTCTACCCACTTCAGTGTGATAGTTTGGACCGCGTAAGCTCGATCATGGTATGTGAGTTAAAAGACGAGTCTCCCATTTTTCCTCATGATTTCAAATATGCATGATTCATTACTCATGAGATTTAAGTAAATGCATGTTCTAAAGCAAGGTTTTACTCAATGTTCAACAATACTTACAAATGTCAGAATTCAGCTTTGAGTCAATCGATTCAGTTATGATGTTATGAAGTTATGTTATGTTATGTTATGAAGAGATCATGATTTCGGAAAGAATGCATGCAAGCCCTACTCTCTGCCTATGTTTATGTTATATTATGCATTGTCTTTAAATGATTTTATTTACTTTAGCGGTTTTACTTACCTTACATACTCGGTACATTCCTCGTATTGACTGCATACTCTGTGTTGTATCATTTCATGATACAAGACCCAACTCTCAAATTCAGCCCCGCTCGTAGAAAAGTTATCAGGGTTAGAACTTTATTCATGGGTGAGTCCTCATTTTCGAAGGACAAAACTATTCAGATTTCCTTTATGTATTTCAGTTTCAGTTTTGTTGAGTTAGTTGGGGTCTTGTCCCATCAACTCGTCATGTTTAGTGGCTTTTTAGACATATGTATGTATTCAGCTTCGGATTTTGTATTATGATGTTATGTTAAAGTTAGACTTCCGCTATGATTATTTTATCAAATATTTAGTTTATTGATTGAGATTTGGTGTATGCTTATTCCATGGCTCGACTTGGGGTCTCTCAGGGCTCCTTGTCCCGTGTTATGATCTGGGCTCGTGTTTGGGTCATGACAAATTTGGTATCAGAGCCATAGTTTTGAAGTGTCCTTGGGTTCTTAAAAGCCGCGTTAAGTAGAGTCTTTTTCATGGGTGTGAAGCGCGCCACACTTATGACGAAGAGGCTACAGGACGTCTAGGAAATGTTCCTTCTTTCATTATCTATCTCATGCGGTGAAAAGTCTTTCTATCCTTTTAATTATTGCTATTCATGATTGCAGAATCATGGCTCCATGAAGAATTAATGGTAGAAAAAATGGGAATGGTGAATGCCATGAGGATGGCAACGGTAATGGGCACTAGCAAGCCCCAGCAGTTCAGGAGCACCAGGCACTAGATCCAGTTGCTCATGCTGAGTTTCGGGCCGCTATTCATATGCTTGCGCAGGCCTTGACCGCTCAGGTCAGTCAAAAGGTCGTTGTGCATGTTCTGTGCAATGGAAATGCAGTGGCGGCTCAAATCAGAGACTTCTTAAGTATGAACCCACCGGAGTTCCTTGGGACCAAGGTAGATGAGGACCCGCATGAGTTCATAGATGAGATAGTGAAGATCACACAACTCATGGGGGTGAATGGAGTTTAGTGCACGGAGTTGGCCTCTTACCAGTTGAAGGGGTTGCACATATCTGGTTCCGCCACTAGAAGGATAGCAGGGCCACCGGAGCAGGTCCTGTCACTTAGGAAAAGTACCATATTGCATTCCTAAATCGGTTCTTCCCTTGTGAGACGAGGACGCTTAAGGCAGCTGAGTTCGTGAATTTGAAGCAAGGGATAATGATAGTACAAGAGTCCTCCCTTGAGTTCACGCGCCTATCGAAATATTCCCCAGTGTTGGTAGTTGATCAGAGGGCGTGGGTGAGTAGGTTCGTCCATGGAGTAGCGGGCTATTTGGGAAAGGATTGTCAGATCGCTATGCTACATTAGAATATGGATTCCCCATGGAGGCGACACATTTGTGAGAGAGGGAGGCCAAGAGGGCCAAGACCGATGACCACAGATTCTCCTAGCCGAGGTCAGATGGTGGGCACCAATAGCATACTTACCAGAGATCATCAGCTCCAGCATTTTCACCTTTGAATTTTCCATCAAGGCCTAGACATGATCAGAGAGAGCGAGCAGCAGTCTCGAGGTGTCAAAGAAATAAACCCGCATATTCTAGCATCCCAGCTTGTCGCAGATGTTGTCGGGGACACACAGGCCAGTGCTTGGCTAGTTCAGGTGCTTATTACGAGTGTGGGAAGCCCAAAAATATTCTTAGAGATTGCCCAGCATCGAGAAAGGATCATGTTGGGGGCTGGGGCGAAACTTCTAGTTCAGCATCCCCTCCCAAATGCTCAAACCATCAGGGGGCCTTTACTACATAGTTGGGGGTTAGCGCCAGAACAAATTTTATGCCTTAGCATCCTGTCAGGAGCAGGAGGTCTACCTGAATGTTCACTGGTATGTTACGAGTTTTCCATATTGATGTTTATTCTTTGTTAGATCCGGGGACTACCTTGTCTTTTGTGACACCTTATGTGGCTAGTAACTTCGAATTCAGTCCCGAAGTCTTGTCAGAACCCTTCTCTGTTTCTACTCCAGTAGGTGACTCAGTTATAGATAGATGGGTGTATAGATGTTGCCCAGTATCAGTCCTTCCGAAGGCCACCTCAGCATATTTGATAGAGTTAGCCATGACTGAATTTGATGTGATTCTCAACATGGATTGTCTATTTTCATGCTATGCTTCAGTTAATTGTAGAATCCGGGCAGTAGAGTTCAAATTTTTGGGTGAGCCAGTCTTAGAATGGAAGGGTAGTTCAGCTGTGCCTGTAGGTCGTTTAATTTCCCACCTTAAGGCCAGAAAGATGATTTCTAAGGGTTGTGTGTACCATCTAGTTAGGGTTAAGGATGTTCAGTCCAATACCCCGACTATCTAATCAATTCCAGTAGTATGTGAGTATTCATGTCTTTTCTGATGATTTTCCAGGTGTTCCTCCCGAGCGGGAGATTGACTTTGGTATTGACCTTCTTCCCGACATGCAGCCTATATCTATTCCTCCCCACCGAATGTCTCCAGCCGAGCTAAAAGAGTTGAAAGAGCAGTTGAAGGACTTGTTAGATAAGGGTCTCATTAGACCGAGCAAGTCTCCATGGGGTGCACCAATCTTATTTGTTTGAAAGAAGGATGGTTCCCTTCGCATGTGCATTGATTATCGACAATTGAACAAAGTCACTGTCAAGAATAGGTATCCTTTACCTAGGATCGATGACTTGTTTGACCAGCTTGTGGGTGACAAGTGTTTCTCAAAGATAGATCTCAGATCCAGGTATCATCAGCTCAGAGTTCGGGAGAGTGATATCCCGAAAACAGCTTTCAGGTTCTTGTATGGTCATTATTAGTTTGTAGTTATGTCATTTGGACTAAGGAATGCTCTTGTATCTTTTTATGGATTTGATGAATAGGGTGTTCAAGCCATACATGGATATGTTCATGACTGTGTTCATTGACAACATCATTATATACTCTCGGAGCGAGGAGGAACATGCCGCTCATTTGAGTCAAGTAAGAAAGACACGAAAAGACAAGGAGAGAAGAGATTTGTAGGGTAATTGAGTTGATTAAACTTGTGATCAACCTTTTCTTGAATTTTTCTTGTTCTTGCTACTTTTTCTTCAAGATTTTCTGAGTAATTAAAGGAAGTGTTTTTCTCATTCATTCTTGTAAGTATTGATTTATGTTCTTAATCATGAATACAATTAACAACCGTACAACTATTAGAGACTAAAACCTCCATAGGTAGGGTTGTGGGAATCATGGTGGATTAATAAGCTAGGGTTACACAAAGTGATCTTAAAACCAATACAAATACTTATATTGCATTATCTTCATTCTTAAACATTTCTTAATGGTGTGTAATGTTAGGACATGCCCGAATTCTTTACTTGCTTTGGTCGAAGAGGTAGAGATTAGGAAAAGAGAATTACAACAGAGCCTTTATTTTGATAATCATTGTATTAACTTGAGTTGTGGTCGCAAGATAGTTAAATCTGGAACTTAGTGATACAGGATAGTTTGAAACGGCTCACGAGACTTGGTCGAGTGATTGAGTATAGTCATTCAATAGGGGTTGGTCGGTCGTGTGAATGAACCTAAGTTATTAGTTCTATAAGTAAGTATTGGTGATAATCACAAGTGTACCCAAAGAATTTATGAACCCACGGGGAACACAAACCCTAGTTATCATTTAATATTGACTCAACATCAAAATTTTGATACTTTTTTTTATTATTGATTTCATTTAGAAACCCCCTATTTTGAAGTAACTACCTCACAAGTTCAATTACCGATTATAATCCAGTTCTCCCTATTCCCTATGCGATCGACCCTAACCTCTAATTGGGTTCTTTATTAACAATGTTTGCTTCTCACTTTAGTAAGAGGTATGGTTTGAGCGTTATCACCCTAGGACACCGTTGCCAGGGAATACGGCTGAAACTAGGTTATTAGCCTGTAAATTAACTTTTTGGTAGTTATTTCTTTAATTACGTTTATTTTTGTGTTTTTTTTATACCCACAAGTTGTTCTCCAGTGAATACCAAGCACTTGGAGTAGAAGAGATCCCCTTTTTCCAATAAATCTAGAAATCGAAAGAGCACTACATAGAATAGAAAACCACGAGCAAAGAGAAGGCCGCATAGTTGAAGAAGCTAGGCAAGCTGAGCTAGCTCGGCAAGCTGCACTACAACATGCAGAAGATGAAAGAGATGAAGTCGTAAATGCTGGTCGACAAGGGAGGGGAAACAGAGCTCATAGATTTTCCCCTCAGTTCTTTGATGATGATAATGACCCAGACATTGATGAAGTTGGGTCAACTGGAGCAATTGCGTCACCACCATTGCTCGCTGAGGCCAAATTCAACATTACAAGCACCAGATTCAGTTGCTAAATATGAAAGGGATGTTTAGTGGTCACGCAACGGATGACGCCAACCTGCACTTAATGAACATCATAGGAATATGCAACGCATACAGGTTGCCCAGAGTAAGCCAGGATGCAATACGGCTCAGAGTCTTCCCTTTTTATCTATCAGGGGAAGCAATGGTGGTTATGGGGGTTGCCCAACGACTCCATAACCAACTGGAGGGAGCTTAAATAGACCTTTTTGGAGAGATTCTTTCCCCCATCCAGGATGTTGCAACTAAAAGATGAGATCTATAATTTTTGACAGATTAAAACTAAGGCACTTCATCAAACTTTGTTAGGATTCAAAAAGAAGTTGACTAAGTGCCCCAACCATAAAATCCCAGATGATAGTTTGGTGGAATTTTTTACAGGTCTCTAAATAATAGCACCAAGGCTGTAGCAGACATGGTGGCTGGAGGAGCATTGATGAGTCACACCTGGGAGCAAGCTGCCACCATTCTTGACATGGTGACAAAGACAATCGGGGCCTGGCATACGAGAGAGGCTGATACAGTGGCAGGCACATATGTTGTTGGTTTGACTACAGCCCAACGAAGAAAACAAGAAGAGCGCGACCAGGAGCTAAGCTCATATGCGCACATCATTGGACTTGGTGACAAAGCATATTATGGGAGCCAGAGCCAAACAGGACAATGTAGTGGGTACTCAAGGAAGGGAGCAAGAAGCTGGTCACTCTGATTCTGAGGAGGAGGTAAACTTCTTGGATAGCCAGGTGGCAGGTTTTCCGAACCTACGCCCAAGCGTTTGGACAAGACAATTGGCGCCAAGGTTCTGGAAATCAAGGTCGGAGCTAGTGTAGAGACAACTACAACAGAAATTGGTTTAGATATAGGAGCCGAGGTCGTGAGCTCAAAGGAGATTGAAGGAGAAATGATGGATATCGCAATGACTAGGATGGATTATATGTGCCTCCTTTTGTAAGAGAAAGGGAGGCTGGGCAATCAATGTTGGAGAGCATGATGGTTGAGATGTTGAAGAAGATGAGGTCCACCAATAATCAGTTGAAGGAGATTCGAGGAGACATGTCATGTATAGGTAAAAAAGTGGAATCTCATGCTACCTCCATCAATCAAATTGAACACCAACTTGAGCAACTGTCCGGATCAATGAACCCTAGATAAAAGGGTACACTACCTAGCAACACTATCCAAAATTCGAAGAACGATGCACATTGTATGGCAGTGATGACTAGAAGTGGTAAAACTACAGCTGACCCCCCATTTCCAATTGAAGTTGAGTGGAAGAAAGAGAGCATAATGGAAGATGATGATAAAAATGCTGAGAAAGAGACTGGTGAGTTGCAAGAGGCCTTGAGAGGTGAGAAGGAACCTCAAATGAATAAAGGGGCAATACAAGTGCAAAAAGCTACCCCACAACCACCACCACCATTCCCCCAAAGGATGAAAAAGAAGGTGGAGAATGGTATGTTCCAGAATTTCCTTTCAATGCTTAAGAAACTGTCTGCGAACATACCATTGGTCGAAACGTTTGAGAAGATGGCAAGATATGCAAAGTTTACGAAGGACCTGGTGACGAAGAAGAGATTTGTGAGCTATGAACTTGTTGACGATGTGCATCACTATAGATACACAGCTACAAGGGTCTTAGCATAGAAAAAGGAAGACCTAGGTGCCTTCACTTTACCATGTATGATTGGCAATGTCGAGTTCACAAGGGCACTCTGTGATCTGGGAGCTAGCATAAATTTGATGCCCTTGGCAGTATTCAAGAAATTAGGATTGGGAGCCCCCACATCGACCAACATGCGACTACTGATGGATGACAGAATAGTTATGAAGCCGATGGGCATCCTGATCGATGTTCTTGGAAAGGTAGATAAATTTATATTCCCATCAGACTTCATGATTTTGGAATGCAAGGTCTATTATGACGTCCCCATCATTTTGGGGCGACCATTCCTTGCGACCGGAAGAGCTCTAGTAGATGTAGAAGTTGGCCTATTGAAGTTTAGGCTGAATCAAGAAGAGGTCACATTCAACATCTGCAAGACAATGAAGCAGCCCAAGGAATTTAGTGTGATCTCAGCACTTGAGGATGAGTATGAATCACTTGACGAACTCTGAGTAGTCACGAGATTTGCATCATACCGCAACGTTAAATCAGGAACTTCTTGGGAGGCAACCCAAGTGGTAGATTGGTGAATTTTGAGTAACCAGGCTACCTCTGTCATGTCGCGACGTTAAATCAAGCGCTTCTTGGGAGGCAACCCAAGTTATTAAACTAATGCGTGCTCAGTGTGCAGGGAAAATTAGAAATAGGAGGCTAAAACATCAGCTAATATGGCTCTCAGTATGACCTGTGATGAGATCCTACGAGTTGTAGCAGCAGTCGTGGTGAGATTCAGCAAAAAAATAATCCCAAGCTCTGACCTACGATTCACCCTATGGATCGTACCTTGATGGTACGAGTCGTAGGGTGATTTCGTAGGTCACCAGGTAAGTTTTTGTTAACATTTTGCATATGAGTCCAAGGGACGAGCTGTAGGTTTTTCCTATGTCTCGTGGTACGAATCACGATGGGTTAAAATTGGCATTAATACCCAACTCGGCCCAAATTTTTTAAAATTTTCCCTTACCTATTTAAACCCCATAAACCCCGTCTCCCACGCTCAAACATTATAATACATGACTCAACCTCCTTTCACCTACCCGTAACTCAACAACACTGAAAGAATCAAGCAAAATTCTTGCTCGACCCAAGCTCAGAAAACCGTAGACTATCATTTACCATTGATGAAGAATCAATCAAGTAAGTGTGTTGTGTTAAACATTGTGAAGAGTCAAATATTGAGATTGAAGGTGTCAAAACCCCTGTGAGTCAGTCACTAGGCTTGAAATTTGATTTTGAAAATAGACAATGATTAGGGTGTTGTTACTGTGCTTCTTCAACTAAAGGGATTCTAGATTCTAGATGAATAGAGGTTTTGAAACTAAATAAGTTACAGG